>ML111886.1:89791-110601 GCA_003697995.1 Taxidea taxus jeffersonii
ACATTTGGGAGTTCAGTTTTGTATAAATGACATTTGGAGTGTCTTTCAGACAATGAAGTTGAATAGACCATTGATAATATGGAATTTAGGAAAGAGGTACACCCATAGTACAAGTAAATATTTAGGAATTACTGTCCCTAGTCTGAGTAGAAAATACCTTTGCTAGGAGTAGAAAATAAACTTAGGAGAAATTCCCACCATTTTAAAACTGTTACTGATACGTTTCCTAATGGTTGGGTTGCATACCATAGCTGGGTATTATAAACTTAGTGGGAGGTGACAGTTTAAAATTGATCATGATACTCATTACTCATGCAGGTGCCCATTACTTTACATCACTTTAAGATAGATTTCAGTCTCCATGTATACTGTCTGTCGAATAATATTGCCTTGCTTCTACCCCAAGTTAGAGTCAATTATAAGTATGCAAGAAGGAAAATAACAAAACAACTTAATATAATGGTATTTGTTATCTCTCTTAGAAAGAAATAGAAATTGTTTATCTTTAGTTGTTCCAAGATGTAATCATTGCCGATGGATAAAATGATTATGGACTTTTTATTTTCTATCCATTAAAGATTCCAGTAGCGCCAGCGGTGCCTGCAGTTAGTCTAGTCCCACCAGCATTTCCTGTCTCAATGCCAGTTCCTCCTCCTGGATTCAGTCCAATCCCTCCACCACCTTTTCTGCGAGCGAGTTTTAACCCTTCACAGCCACCTCCTGGTAAGGAATTTTCATCTCTTTATTTTATTTACTTGAGAGAGAGAAAGAACATGAGCGGTGGGGGTGAGAGCAGTGGGAAAGGAGAGAAGCAGACTCCCCACTGATCAGGGAGCCCAACATGGGGCTCAGTCCCAGGACCCTGAGATGTTGGCCTGAGCTGAAGGCAGATGCTTAACTGACTGGGCCACCCAGGCACCCCAGGTATTTTCATCTTATGTGTACTCTACTTAGAATATCATTCATTCATTCATTTAGAAAAAAAATTTTTTTTGTTTTCCTTAAGTAAACCTTACTACACCCAATGTGGGACTTGAACTCATAACCACAAGATCAAGTCACATGTTCTGTCGACTGAGCCAGCGAGGTGCTCCACAGTATATCCAAATTGTTACATTTCCAGGTTAAGATGCTATAGACCATCAATTCTCAAATCTTAGCATACATAGGGATGACTTGGAAGGCATAGAAAAAACGAAGTCTGCTGGACCTGGCCTCCTTTTGTTTCACTAACCTGAGGTGGGGCAAGACAGTTGTATTTCTGACAAGTTCCCAGATGATGCAGATGGTTGAAGGACCAGCACCGACAGAGAAAAAAATGGAATCCTGTAAAAGCATTGAAATGTTTTTAAAATAGTTTAAAATTTATGTTGAATTTTTCTTATCAGAATTCTCTGTGGTTATCACCCATTCATCAGGAAGTATGCATTAAATGTATATATAGACTGTTCCTCCTAAAAATCATAGTTTTTATTTTGACATAAGAAATTATAAGCTATCTAAAAATGCTAATTGAATTTGTAATACTTTTTTTGACCTTATAAATTTTTGATAAAAGTTTGTTGAGTCAGCATTTCTAGTTTAGAAACTATAGATTACTCAACACACATCAATTAAATATAAATAATAGCTTATATAGCTTAGAGATGGAGCTCTTAAGTTTTAGACCATGGGAGGTTAGAAGAATGAGGGAGAGGCACAGGGATCAAATGATAGACATTGTTTTTCAGAGCTATATTTATCTTTCTTTGAACTTCGTGAACTCTTCACATATTGTAAGAAAGGAAGTACTTTGATTTCTGTAATTTAAGCTCTTACCAATTGAACAGAATCCCTAAAAACTGTCAACATTATCTCAGAGTGGTTGTAATTTATTTGTCTTATAACAAAATTTTCACATTGTATTTAAATATATAATTTGAAATTGATGTAGAACTTACTTTATCTTACATGTTAAAGATTGGAAAATTACTCTTGTCAGATATGGAATCAATTAAACTGTGGGATCTGAATTAAAATTTTTCAGAAGATAATTTTTAAGATTAACTTTAGAAAGAGAGAGAGCTGGGGGAGGGGCAGAGGAAGTAGGGGAGAAAGACTCAAGGATACTGCGCATGGAGTGTAAAACTGGACATGGTAATCTTACAACCTTGAGATCATGATCTGAGCCAAAACCAGGGGTCGGGTGCTCCACCACCCAGGCACTCTTTCAGATCATTTTAAAGGATTATTTCAAAAACCATACCACATGGGGGCGCTTGGGTGGCTCAGTGGTTAAGCCTCTGCCTTCAACTTAGGTCATGGTCTCGGAGTCCTGGGATTGAGCCCCACTTTGGGCTCTCTGCTCGACGGGGAGCCTGCTTCCCCCTCTCTCTGCCTGACTCTCTGCCTGCTTGTGATCTCTCTCTGTGTCAAATGAATAAATAAAATCTTAAAAAAAAAAAAAACCATATCACATGGACTTTGTAAAGTCATTGCCTAGCATTCATTTGTTGAATTATCTTTATTTTTCCGTTATTTTTAGCCACTGGTTTGTGATGGGTTTTTTTTTGTTATTTTTCTTCAAAGTTTTATTTGGTGGGGGAGGAGTGAACCCAGGGGAGGGGCAGAGGGAGAGAATCTTCAAGCAGATTCCCTGCAGAGCATGGAGCCTGACATGGGGCTTAGTCTTACAACCCATGAGAACATGACTTGCACCAAGACCAGAAGTCAGACGCTTAACTGACTGAGCCATGCAGATGCCCCTTTAGCCACTGTTTTTAAATTAAATTTAATTGTAGCTCTGAATCTTAAAAATGCAAGGAAACAGGTTTATAGTTTGATCATTTGACATTTAAAATTATTAAACAGTATCAAATTGAAGGTTTATTTCAGTGCTCAAAAAATAGTATAGTAACATCCAAGGTTAATGAAAATATTTTGATCTAGTAGATAGCATATAAATCAAAGAAATACAGTAGCACATTTTATAGATGACATTATTGCATATAGTGTTATCAACAGCATGACATATTGTATTTAACTCCCCATGCAATCATTGTGCCTAACATACAAAACTAGACTTTGACTTTATAGCATCATAGAGAGTGCGACAGGACTTATACACATGAGTAGATAAATAGGACATGATCATGATAAGGATCTCTGTGCTTCACTTAGCTTACTTAGGGTCAAATATAAGGTAGTGTTTATAAAAGTGATTTTTTAAAAAAGATTTATTTTAGAAGTGTGTGCTTGAGTGTAGGGCAGGAGAGGGTGAGAGAATCGTAAGCAGACTCCCTGATGAGCGTGGAGCCAGATGCAGCACGTGATCCCCCCACCCCAAGAGCATGACCCCGGCCAGAACCAAGAGTCAGCTGCCCAACCAGCTGAGCCACCCAGGCACCCCTAAAAGTGATTTTTTAGATGGAAAATATATTCACAAATATGAGGTCATAGTAATGGAAGACTGTTTTTAAGAATGTAGAATTTCATTTATAACTGTTGAAACCTTTGAGTAAAAGAAGTAACTCTTCTGCTATTTTATTTCTGGCCTTTTTTTCCCCCATGTAGGTTTCATGCCACCTCCAGTTCCACCACCTGTTGTACCACCACCCACCATTCCACCAGTAGTACCAACATGTGAGTTTTCTATTTGGGGAATTTTCTTTATTCATGGTAGTGTTAACCTGTTGACTCTCATTCTTAAGAATTATTAATTTTTTATTAAAATTTTAGACAAATACTTTTTTTATTAAGTGATTTCAAAATAATTAACATTATTATAGGATAGTCATTCTATATTCAGATTTGCTATATTATCTCAAAATGGCATTTACAATTGGTTTTAGTCAAAATTCAAAGAGTCTCTAAAGAGTTGTCTGGTTGGTTTGTTTTGTGTGTTAAATGTCTTAGTATAGAGCAGTGTTGCTGAAACTTCCCTTTCTTTTTTCATCTTTTGTGTCTTTGATTTGTGAAGAAACAGTCACTTCTGTATGCAAGATTCTAAACAGTCGATTTGGTTTTCTTCTTTGTGGCATCAGATTTGTTCCTCTATCTTCTGATTTTCTGTACAGAGTAAGTTTTTTCCAAAGGTTTGCTTAGAATGTGCTTCAACGTTTTTAGCAACAATATTTAACTGGTTGGGTGCTGTAGACTTGATATTACATCATATCAGGAGCCATGCAGTTTCTTCTTATCCCACTTTCAGTGGTGTTAAGATGGATCAGAGCATTCAGTTAACAGAACCTGGTCATTAAAAAAGTTTCCCTTCGAATTTTCATCTGATGGTTCCACCCATTATCATTATTGCTTTTTAATCTACTTTCTATTAGTTGCAAAGTGCCAATCTTCTGAATTTTTTTATTTTTCCACATTTTTTACCTAGAATTTTCCTGTTTTAAAAAACCTTTCTCTTACCAACTAGTAGTATTTAGTTATCTTGAGGTATGTTTGTACAGGAGAACCATGGTAGATGCTAAGTTCTTGTCTCTGCCATTTTTCAGCATAATGAGTTTAATTCTGTGGGTATTTCTAGTGATATCTGGTGACCAAAGGGGAAGAGGCTTTTTCTTGTTTCTCTTCCTCTTTCTCATCCTTTCTTCTTCATCTCTTTCTCCTTCATTTTCTTTAGTTTTTATGGAGTAATAGAGTTTTACTTTAGAGCAGTTGCATTTACTTTTTGAAGTTCAGTTTGTTTTATCTCTGGACAGCAAGACCTTTCATAGTTGCTTCTCTGTCCTTTCGAGATGACTACATCAGTTTTTGGAGAACTTAGTAGCTTTCTGTCCCAATATTGGCTCAGAGGACTTTTTTTTTTTTTAAGTTTTTTTTTTTCCTTTATTTATTTGACAGAGAGAGATCACAAGTGGGCCGAGAGGCAGGCAGAGAGAGAGGGGGAAGCAGGCTCCCCGCTGAGCAGAGAGCCTGATTCAGGGCTCGATCCCAGGACCCTGAGATCATGACCTGAGCCGAAGGCAGAGGCTTTAACCCACTGAGCCACCCAGGTGCCCCTCAGAGGACTTTAAGGATAGTGTGTGTAACAGAGAACTTACTTCTTGACAATATAATCCATGTTCCTTGTAAACTCTTCTCTACTTTCGCATTCAGATGGGATTAAGAGCCTTCTCTTTCGTTATTTTTTGTTCATTAGGAAGAATTCTTTATTCTTACTAAAAATTAGAAAAGTTTTCAGAAGCCATTTCTGAATTCAGCACTCAAAGAGATTCATCCTAGAGTTTACCTCCCAATTATTTCTTTAGTTTATTCATTTTAGAAAATCTGGGATCAGTTGAATGGAGAAAGAGAAATACAGCCATGTGTCAGGTAATCTCCTAGGTGCTTCCACTGTGCTTCCACTGTCTTACTTAATTCTCATAATTCCCATACATGATCTCAGATGGTTTTACTTCTGTTTTATAGCTCTGTTATGTGCTAACAGTGTGTCCAGGTAAGTTGGAGTTAAATGTGAGGATGAAACAGTTCTTAAAATTCCCAAGTACATGATGTAACTGTATTGTGACATAAACTGAAGTAAAATTCTGATGGTTTAATTGTGATTTTATAATCCTCTGGTTGCTTTTTAACAACTGGGTTTTTGCTCATTTCTTTAAAATGGAAGGGTTATACTTTTGTATTTGTAGTCCACTTTACCTCTTCTTCTTGTGATGGGTTTCTAACCTCATTTGACAAGAAGTAGCAAATGTAAGGACCCTAGTACATTATAATTCCAGGGAATTTGAATGGATTTGTATTATTGTATGTGTTTGTCAGTCTGCATGAATCATTTCTATATATTTAGAAATTCGTGTACTGACATTTTTGTAAATTATGATTTTTTTGTATTATTGGAATTTTTGTTGTAAGTAAGTACTGGTCCTTATTTTACCAAAACATTTTTTATGAAAATATTTCCAAAAATTATTGTTTTCTCTTATTTAAAAAAAGGAAGCTCTCTAAATGTAATTTAGCCTCTTCTGATGACTTGCGATTTTGAGCATCAGTTATTTTATACTGTGCTAAGTAATAGATGCCAGTAATAAATGAAACAAACTGTAAGAAGTTAGTTTTCATTATAAATAAAATAGAGGTACCAGAAGAGAACTCATGCATGTCATGGTAACTGAGTAGTCTTACCGGACAACTGGAAAGAGGACAGGAAGGCATTTAAAACTTTGGCAAGGCCATTGTTGGTCATGGTTAATATTTTTAACTTAGCACATGAATTGCTTGCCTAATTAAATCTGAACTATATTTTCTCCCTCTTTAAACAGCTTTAGTGCAGCCGCCATTATCCATGACTCCAGAAACTGTGAAAGATGTTGGATTTGGTGGTCTTGTTTTACCAGGTGGTTCTGTTGCCAGCAACCTTGTTACTTCCACTCTGCCAGCTGGAAATGTTTTTAATCCTCCAACTAAACAAGGAGAACCTGAAGAAAAAGTACCTCATCTTATAGACCACCAGATTCCTTCTGGTGAAAATACCAGATCAGGTAAAACAAATAAATTCCCCAGAAATACATAGTTAAATCATAAGCACTGCCTCTCTATATTGGTGTTTATTCTGAGGTGAACTGTAACCACTGCACCAATATTGAAATGTTGCAGTGTTTAAAAAGAGATCACTATTTCCTGGAATTTCCCCTCAAAAAAAGTTGGCATTCTGTTCAGGATAGCAATAGATTTTGGCACCTTTCTTTTTAGACCTCTACCCCTTCTTTTTTGCTTCTATTGGGACTGCTTTAATGTGTTGGTATCAAAATGCAAGTGCAAGAAACATGTATGCTTAAAGGTAAGAATGAAAAATAAGAATGATATATGAATAACTTCTACCTGATATTCTCCAACTAGGTCTAAAAGATAATATATTTGAAAGCATGTCCTCTTTCATGGCACCACTGTTAGTATATTAAAATTTGTGCTTTAGAAGTATCTTTGTTAAAGGTGGAGAATTATAATATCTGACATTTTTCCTTAACTTTAAATGTTCCATGTAAAGATTTTTAGGTAACACCGCACTTATGTTTTAATATTTAAATTTTATAATGCATGGTATTAATAATTTTAACTCTTGTTTAATATCTAATGTGTCTTGATTCTTCTGGGATACAAGTCGTTGATTAACTCTAGGCTAACTAATTATAACATTAGTAATTACAAATATAGTTTCCTTTTATACCAGAATGATTTTTCGTGTGTTATTTTTTCTCTTTCTGTTTTAGTGATTCCAAATGATATTCCAAGTAGCCCTGCAATTTTAGGAGGACAGCCACCAAATGTGACAAGCAATTCTGGAATTCTGGGAGTCCAAAGACCAAATGTATCGAGTAATTCTGAAATTATTGGAATCCGGCCATCTAATGTTTCCAGTAGTTCTGGGATTATTGGAGCCCAACCACCAAATATTCTAAATAACTCTGGAATTTTGGGACTACAGCCACCAACTGTGTCAAGTAGTTCTGGACTTTTGGGAGTGCTCCCCCCAAATATCCCTAATAATTCTGGACTTATAGGAGTACAGCCACCAAATGTTCCAAATGCCGCTGGACTTTTGGGAACACAACCACCAGCTGGGCCTCAAAACTTACCCCCTTTAAATCTCTCTAGTCAAAGGATGCCTGCAATGCCAATGTTAGACATTCGTCCAGGACTAATACCACAGACACCTGGCCCAAGATTCCCTTTAATACAGCCTGGAATTCCACCCCAACGGGGAATCCCTCCCCCATCGGTACTGGATTCACCTCTTCATCCGCCACCCCGTGGTCCTTTTCCTCCAGGAGATATTTTTAGTCAGCCAGAAAGACCTTTTCTAGTTCCTGGAAGACAAAGTGTAGACAATGTTACTAATCCAGAAAAAAGGATACCACTTGGGAATGATAACATTCAACAGGAAGGAGATAGAGATTACCGGTTTCCTCCCATTGAAGCCAGGGAAAGCATTAGTAGACCTCCCCCGGTGGATGTTAGGGAAGTTGTTGGACGGCCTATAGATCCAAGAGAAGGTCCTGGAAGGCCTCCATTAGATGGTAGGGATCATTTTGGAAGACCGCCAGTCGATATTAGAGAGAATCTTGTGAGGCCAGGCATAGATCATCTTGGTCGAAGAGACCACTTTGGCTTTAATCCAGAGAAGCCCTGGGGGCATAGAGATTTTGATGAGAGAGAACATCGGGTTCTACCTGTCTATGGTGGTCCAAAAGGCTTACATGAAGAAAGAGGTAGATTTCGATCTGGAAGCTATCGATTTGATCCTAGAAGTGGTCCTTGGAACAGAGGATTTGGACAAGAAGTTCACAGAGATTTTGATGACCGCAGAAGACCCTGGGAGAGGCAAAGGGATAGGGATGACAGAGATTTTGATTTCTGCAGAGAAATTAATGGAAACCGTCTTGGACGAGATAGAATTCAAAACACCTGGGTCCCCCCTCCTCATCCTCGGGTTTTTGATTTTTTTGAAGGGGCCACTTCTCAACGAAAAGGTGATAACGTGCCTCAGGTTAATGGTGAAAATACCGAGAGACATGCCCAGCCACCACCTTTACCAGTACAGAATGATCCTGAACTTTATGAAAAACTGACATCTTCAAGTGAAATAAACAAGGAGAAGAGTGACACAGTTGCTGATATAGAAAGTGAACCAGTGGTAGAAAGCACAGAAACTGAGGGGACATAATCATCACTCAGTAGGTAAAAGATACCTTTTGTAAAGTTGTCATCTCTCTGTAATAGATTAATGGCTGACTGGACCATAGTTGTTCACTTTTGTCTGCCAGAATTAAGTTAATCTGATGTTCATGTTCACCTTTCTCTTAAAATAATTGTACAACTGACTTGTATAGACATTGTTCTTAATATGAACATGGTAGGTAAACATTTTTTTATTTTTCTGATAAAATATAAATGTTGCCCCCAGATTCTTTTAACTTCAAGGAAATGAATAACAGCTTGTCAGAGACTTCCTATGGAAGAAAGAATTTTTTAGATACTACCATTAGGTTGGATATGGTAATAGATATATTTCAAAATAGCAAGTGGTGGTATATCTTATCCATATCTTTAGGCTGCTGCAGAATTTTAAGGTAATAGACAAAGCTGTGATATTTTATGCAAAGACTGGCTCTAGATATTTGAGGAGCACAATACAGAGATTTTAAAAAGTGATTTTGTAAAATCTACACTATGGTCTCTGTTTCTCCAAAGTAAGTGTTTGTGATTTGTTCCTCATACTGCAGTGAGTAAAAAAGAAAAAAGAAAAAAAAAAAAAAAGAAAACATAAATATTAAAGTACGTTTCATTGTTGGGTGAATTTTGTTTTTAGATGCCAATAAAACTTACTTGTTTGATAACAGTGTTCTAGGAATTGTATTTTTTTTAATCTACAAATTCTTAAAACCCTGGATCATTAGCAGCATGTGCTTAGTAGTTGCAGAAGTTTTTTATTACTCTTAATAACAACAATGAAGAACTGTGTGGTGGAAAAACATGTACTTTGATATAAAACTCATGCAGTCTCATTAGTATGTATGTAATATCTGTATATATTTATTGTGTAAGTCATACGTAGATTTTTCTGTTTCTCTGTGTGTCTTCATGTACATACAGAGAAAAATAGTTGATAGTTTAGATAATAAAATATTCTTCAAAATCAGAAAATTAGAGAAATTTGGCTAGTTGACAATGCTTGTAGTCAAAACTCTTAGCCTTTATGAAGGTAAAACAAGAATGTAAAGAAATGCATTGGCCGTTTGGCAGTTCTGTTTTAATGTAGTTAGGCATGAGGCCAGAGTTAGCATGGAGCCAAAATTCACATGAATGCTTGCATTGCTTTGTTTCACATTATACTTGCTGTTCTGCATAGATAGTGCTAGAACTAAAGTACTTACTGGTCACTTGACTGAAGTGAATTTCTTAATTGCAAAGAATGTATACAGGTGTTGGTGGATTTAAAAATATTATATATATCAGGAACAAAGCGTCCACCATGTGTTTTGTAGGCTCTAGGTAATACTGTGCAGATTAGCCTCCAAGGTAAACTGAGTAGCAGAAAAATTGGGAATTGGTTCTCTATTTATTTATTTATTTTTGCTTTTAATTTTCATTTATTTGCTGTTTGTTTTTCCTTTGGGTTTTACATATATATACATATATATAGAACCATTGGTGGTTTTTTGGTTCCTAATGAAGGCTTTTATTTGGTCCTATGAATAGACATTTTTGTTCCCTATGCATTCCCAACTATTCATCTTTTGCTCTCTTTCTCTAAAATTCTTAAGCTACGTTTGTCAAGCCTGCCCAGAGTAATGATAGAACACACCAGCTATTTAAAATTGGATTGCTTTTGCTTACCTCTTGATGATGTAAAGAGCTGTAAGAGCTTTATGGATGGTTCCTGGCCAAAACAAGTCATTTCTTCTTACAGGTTCTGAACAGAAATAGTACATTATTTGTTTTGTTACATGAAAAAGTGGGTATGAGTGGTAATTGGGTGTTTATTTCTATGGTAATTCAGTCCAGTAATTTGATTGGTTTCAGTCTTTTCCTTAGGAAAACAGGAAAAACTGTGATGTTGGTACAAAGTATTAATGTTCAGGAATGATTAGCTTTGTCCTTAAGGAGCTTGTATTGACTGGGATTTCAAACTATTTTAGTTGCATTTACCATTATTAAAATTAAGTGACATTCACTTGGATTAAGTAGCAATAAAAATGTAAGACTTTTTCATGACC
Source organism: Taxidea taxus jeffersonii (assembly GCA_003697995.1). NCBI lineage: Eukaryota > Metazoa > Chordata > Mammalia > Carnivora > Mustelidae > Taxidea > Taxidea taxus. The sequence continues at coordinate 100,498 of ML111886.1, forward strand.
TTTGATCCCAAGTTTTTTTATCACTGTTGGGCCTTCATGTGCAAACTTGAAAATAAAATATATCCAAGTACTGCACTACTTTGAAGATTCTGGTGGTGAAAGTTAACCTAAGCAGTTCTGAGTACTGTAGAATCCCATCTTGGGAGTGTGTGACACTGAAAATAGTTGAAAAAAATTACGTGTACTTGTTCTCACTTAGTTCTTATATTGTAGTATAGTATCTAACTGAAAGGATATTATTCATCCTCATACTGAATTTCCAAAGTTGATATTTACATTCACCATTTTTTTAAATAATGGAGAGAAGTTAATTATTTTACTTTGATTAAGTTCTACAAAAGACCGATCATGTTTTTGATGCATTTGATCCCAGTACAGTCACTAGAATGCTAGCCATTAGAAATATGCAAGGAGTAACCTAACCACTTCAATAAAATTGTTAGACGTGCTGCAGGCAGTATCTCCATTAGCCACCAAATTAATAATGTTTTGATTTGTGATATGTTAGAGAATGATATGAATCTCTGAGGTATTCGTAGACTATAGTTTTAGTAGATACTACTTTTTAAATTTTTTTTTATCTTTAAACATTTCATTAAACATTGGCTTCTATTTATAGCATAAATATAATGCACTTTGATCATTTATATTGCAGTTAGAAATTTATTTTATAGCAAAGCAATCAGTATTTGTAGCATATTACAAGTGGAACGCCAGGTTTATTTCAATACATGAGATGGACAAATGCTTAAAATTGGAAAATGGAATAGTATAAAATTATTCACTTTTAAACTCTGAAAATGACCTCATATAATATTTAATTGATAAAATTTGTTCATTATTTAAGCTCCTATATTCTTAGTAGTTTCTTTTGTCCTGATAATTTAGTTGCTTCATTAAATTTATTGGCCAATTTCAGACATATAAAAGATTATAGTTTATGGAGCTACATACACATTTAAGGTTTTTGGTGGGGGGTGGGTCAGTTCTGTTACATTTAAAAAGAAAAAGTTACCTCTTTTAATTTGAAAAAGTATTTTTTTATAGACACCGTAGTTCGTCAGATCTAAGGTGCCATTGATTGTGAGAAGCACCATTCAGGAATAAAAAATGTTTCCAACATGACATGCCGATGATTTTAAGACCCATTCTAATTCAGAAATGTCAAAATGTAAAGTGTCTAGAATCAAAGAAATATGGTATTCATTATGAATTTTATATATATAATTCCTTATTCATTAAGTGATTTAAAGAACATTTTGGTGGTTTTTGTCATTGTATATATTTTAGATGGGCACAACTTTAAAGAAAAAAATTTTAATATTCAATTAAAAATAATTTTGCTATACCTTATGTGCCTTTATTATCATTACTTTATTGGGTGCTATATTAATAAAATGTCTAAGGGCTTTTAACTCTTTCAGCGAAAGAAAACATTAACATTTTTCTCTTTAAATATTTTACATGATGTAGAAGAGGAGAAGCAAGTACCTTTATATTCATTTTTAAGATAGGCAAAATTAAAAACTAAATATTTGTAAATAGTCATAAATACTGCAGTGTGGCAGAGAATTATAAATGTTTCCTTAATTGAGGATGCTGTGGTTTTATATAAAACATCTTTTGAACTATAAGTTTTAGGCACTATAATTTTTGTTTTCCACTTCTGAAGAAAAAAAGACTACTACTTTTTAATGGGAGATTTAAAAACTTAAACCTTGGTTTAGCAAAACTTTCTGGAACTAGAATTCAAAATTAATGGCCCAGATTGTTTTCTTGGGGAGGGATTACTTTAAATAGGGGCATATATATTGAAAGCAATTTTAAATACTCTATGTCTGTGATTCTCAGCCAAGAAATGTATAACAGAATCACCTATTGGAGCGATTTGAAAATATCAGGAGGTGGGGGAATGTCAACACAGATGAAGACAGAATCCCCTGGGGAGATACATATTTTTATACACATGTACATACATACACACACCCCTCCCTGGGTGTATATATACTTTTTAGATCCCCACATACCACCACTTCAGATAATTTAAAACATGTAAATACTTAATATACCGTGTACTTAAGAGTCTTTAAAGAAATTTTTAAGTAAAATGCTTTGGTGATCTAAAAATTACTTTTAGTGTTTCAGTAAAGTGTATATACTTAATTTGTGGCAATTGGTGTTGAAGTATGAATAAAAAATAGGGAAGTCATTACCACAGATGTTTTAAACTCATTAAGGCATTTAACATAAATCTAAAAATGAATTAAAGCAAAGGGATGGAAGGAAGCATATGAGATGGTTTTATAGGAAGTATTTTTGACTCGAGTGAAACTTCGCTATAGGATACCTTAAAGAAAAATTGACTCGATATCATGGAATTAAATGCTTTGATTATGGAAAGGGTCCTTTGGGACTAAATTGTGAGCATTAAATTTATCAAGGACTAGTAATGTTACTAGTAGGACTACTTAGGTGTGGGTTGCACATCAAAAACTAAAGCAGATCAGTGGTTTATTTTACATGAGCTTTGCTCAGACATTTTTCTTCCCCTCTGCTTAATTGTCCCCTCTTTTAGGGTGGTCTTCTCATTGAATTACTTGAATTACTCAGACTTGTTCTAGTCACACTATAGAACGAATATTCTAAGTAATTTGTGAACCATACACAGTAAGTCAAGGGGTAGAATTGTGGTAATGGGCTAACTTTATATGGTAGAAGTGTTAGGTGCTTCGGATAATAGGAAGACCTATAGTGATGTAAGTGGAGGGAGCTCTTAGAGCTCACTAGATGGTAGAGAGTAAACTTGGAACTTGTGACTTTGAGCCCAGGATTAATGAGAACTAGATGAGTTTAATGAGTCTGTTAACATTTGTGTGGCAGTGGCAGATGTGTAGCGCTTGGTTGACCTGTGTTGTCTCTCTCTAACCTCTATGGGCAGCTATCACTATTTTGTCTTATTTTTCTGCCTTTCTCAGAATTCTCAAATTCATCATAGCACTCCAGCCTCCTTTTTGACTCTTCATTTCAGGCGAGGACTATCAGTTGGACAGAACTTTGTTCAGAGCAGTTCGCTGGCCCTTGGATTAGTGATTTCTAAGGTCATTTTTAACATTTAAACACCTTGAATCTATGAAACAAATTTTCTTCTTTGTAAAAGACCAGTTGAGGAAGCAGGAAGCGCAAAGGGAAAGTCTAACAACATTGGAGCTTTAAAAGAGACCACAGATTTCATTACCATTAGGTTTTCTTTTTTCTTTTTTTTTTTTTTTTTTTTTTAATTTTTTTTTTTAATTTTTTAAAAAATTTTTTAAATTTTATTTTTATTTAAACATATAATGTAACCCCACCACCCTCTCCCAACCCCCCTCCCCTCCACCCCCCTCAGTTTGTTTTATGACATTAGAGTCTCTTTTGGTTTGTCTCCCTCCCGATCCCATCTTGTTTCATTTTTTTCTTTTCCTACCCCCTTAACCCCCACCCCTGTTGCATCTCCACTTCCTCATATCAGGGAGATCATATGATAGTTGTCTTTCTCTGATTGACTTATTTCACTAAGCATAATACCCTCGAGTTCCATCCATGTCGTCGCAAATGCTAAGATTTCATTTCTTTTGATGGCTGCATAGTATTCCATTGTATATATATACCACTTCTTCTTTATCCATTCATCTGTTGATGGACATCTAGGTTCTTTCCATAACTTGGCTATTGTGGACATTGCTGCTATAAACATTGGGGTACACGTGCCCCTTTGGATCACTACGTTTGTATCTTTAGGGTAAATACCCAGTAGTGCAATTGCTGGGTCATAAGGTAGCTTTGTTTTCAATTTTTTGAGGAACCTCCATGCTGTTTTCCAGAGTGGTTGCATTCCCACCAACTATCATTAGGTTTTCAAAACTATCTTTAGCATTGGCTGGATATGTCTTTAGACAAGTTACTATTTGTCCAATCTTAGTATCTAATGTGCAGGGCTACACTTTTAAAATTATTGATAATAATGTTAGCTAATATTTAATAATGTGTACTATGTGACAAGAACTGGGATAATATTATTACCTATAAAGCCTCATGACAATCTTGTAGTATTACTTTTTTAATACCTATTTTATTAACGAGAACCTGTCATAGATTTAAGCTACTTCCCAAGGTCACACAGCTTGTGAATATTTGAGCAAGGTTGAAACCCAGGTTTATTACTTCGAAAAATTAGTGTATACTACCTACATGGCAGAGGCTCACAAGCTCTTAATTCCTCCTCTTTTTAAAAGGCAAATAAATTTGTGCAGAGAAACATAAACTTGAACAGCCAGTCAGTCTTATCCTTGTAGGATAAGGCTGCATGTAAACACTAAACTGAACTTGTGTTTTCACTATTATAAGTGTATATGGGGCTATCTTCTTTTCCTGTAACTAAACAGTCAGCTTCATTTTCTTAGATTCTTTTTTCAGGATTTAGGTTTTTCTTAAGGTTATACCATGACATAATCATTGTTGACTTTCCTAATAACATGCTATTTTGGAGGCAGGCTTGCATTGATACTAAATAAGATTTGTTTTTGATTACAGCTTTCCCCACAAATAGAATAACAAAACTCACTATTTTTTATAATGTTTTCATACATGTAAAGCAGAGCCAGTGATTGCTTGCAAATTTATATTTTAGGTTGTGGCTTTGGCAGCTCTTTTCTAAAATTTGGCATTTATACACTGTATGTATTAGCCCAAACTCAGTACTCAGTTTTCTTGTATATAAGACTCCCACATTAGGAATATTCCATAGCTTGAATGAAGTTAAATATGCAAAATTGTCTTTACACATAGTAGGCATTCAGTGTTAGTCTTTATTTACCACTTGAATTTAAGTAGTTTTATGCTTAGCTCTGTTGTCTTTGGTGGCAGTGGATAATTTCCAGTGATTTTACTTTACTTGGCCATATAATCTGATTCTGGGTTTTCTTTCTCTTCAAAGTCTTCTGTTCCTATCATTAAACTTAGGTTCATATAAGGTTTAATCCATAGCATGTCATGGTGCTGGCCTCAGATGACTCTAAACATTGTGGCCATATTACTGGCTAATTCACATGTCAGGAGAACATGCTTATTATATTGTGAGTTATACTTCAATTTCTACTAATCTTGTCAAAGGTAATTATTATTATGCTTATGTTATATGAAATAAAAAATTACTGTATTTGAACAATGACTTTTTAGTAACAGGAGTCTTGTGTTTATTACTGAACTTGGGTCAGTTTGCATATTAATAAGAATATTAATAACTCAGAAGACTTGTGTTGAATAAAATTAACCTTTGAAATTATAAAGGGTAAACTATTGTTTAAGAGTTAATCTTTCTGTGGTAATTGAAATTACTTTGAACCTAAGAAGGAGAGGGTAGCATTTACCATATCAAGAAGTTCTGAAAAGCATGACATCTTAGGTATTGTGGTCTTACCCAGGGTAAGGATTTAGAGATTTCTAAGTAGTTAAACCATCAGGACTTTAGGACAGTGCTTTTGATAAATTTACTTAATGATATTTTAACTAAAACCTTCTGTTTTTATCATACTATTTTCTGAGTTGTTAGCCAGATGACCACAGATTAAAATGCATTCTCATTACAGGGAGAGAAGGGCTTGGGGTGGTGAGACTTAACATTTTTGACCTCTGTTGTTGACATTGTATATAATTTATATTCAGAAACATACTGTTTGGTAGGATTTGTTCCTCTTTTTATTACAAATGAAGAAGGAAACTCAAGTCCATGGTTACACAGGTTTTATTTGCACAGGTGTTTGACCTCAGGTTTTGCTGACTCTGAAGCTGTGCTTTACTTTAAAAGATGCTGTTTTGGAAAGGTAGATTTTAGTTCATGATCGGTGTAATTAGTGTCCTGCTGTAACAACATTACTGAAAATCTTGGGGCTTAGAACAGCAGAAACTTACCCTCTCACAGAGGCTAGAAGTCCAAATCAAGGTGCCGGCAGAGTCATGCTGTCTCTCTCAAGGCTCTAAAGGAGAATCCTTCCTTTCCTGCTCCAAATTTTTGGCAATTCTCAGAAGTCCTTGGTGTTCTTGACTTGTAGGTGCATCACTTCAGTCTCTGCCTCTGTTGTCAAATGACGAGTGTCTTCCATCATGTGTCTTCATATCATCTCTGTGTGTCTCAGTTTTCCTCTTAAAGGTATATCAGTTATATTGGACTAGGAACCCACCCTACTTCAGTTAGTCTTCTTAACTAATACGTCTGCAGTGACCCTATTTCCAAATAAGGTCACATTCTGAGGTACTGGGAGTTAGGATTTCAACATGTATTTTTGGAGGACACAATTCATACAATGGCCTGTGACTGAATTCTGTAACTATTTAAGATCTAAATAAAAAAAGATCAAAACAACAACAAAAAAAGATCTAAATAAACCTTGGAAATTTTAGAATACACACAATAGGAAAGGTAGTCACATTTTAGAGTGAGAAAGCCTTAATAGAATTCTTTATAGAATCTTTATAGATAGAATTCTTCATAGAATTCCACTTTTAAATTATTTGGTTGTTACAACAGTCATATTTAAATCCCTAATGCAAGTATTGCAAGCCATTAAACACAGCACTGCCTAGCTTTTTAGATGAATTTGTAATGCCTGTAATATAAAAGTTAATTTCTTTAGTAATATTGAACTAAAAGAATTTGCAAAGAAAATCAATACTGTTAGATAGCAAAGAATCTATTTACTGCAAATTATCCTTGCATTAAAGAAACTGACTTTAGATATTGGATGTTTTTAAAAAACTTTATTATATACAGCTACCCTGAAAATTGCTGTTTCTTTCCATTTCACTTTTACTGTTTGTATCTTTTTAAAAATAATATTAGCATTTTCTGCTTTGTGTACTCATTAACATTTTCCCTTAAGTGATATGACTATCACTTTGCCATTTTGGTGAGTTTTTTAGAGATTAGTTCTTTATTTGCTAAATAAATGACCAGTTTGTTCACTTTTTATTTACATAGTATTACAATCTTAATACATTTCTCTATTTTTTCATAGAATTAGCCAGCAGACTTTGTATTTGATCATGTAAAATCAGCTTTGTATTGACTGAACTCAAAATCATAGGAATATATAGATCTTTACCAAATAGATGTCTTAACAAAGGCTCCTGTAACTTTACAGAAATTTGGACAGTCCTCTTGATTTTTATTTGAAGAACACCAAAACACTTAAAATGCTGCCTGGTATGTCATACTACCTAAGTGTTCACTGGTGTAATTGTCAGTAATGGCCAGCAGAGACTTTGGGACATGTGTCACTTGCAAGTAAGTAAGAGACTCTTTGTACAGATACGAATATTCAAAATGGGGGAGGAGAGAATGGGACAGGGAATGGAGTTTGTGTGGTTTTGGAGCTTTATAGGGCCTTTTTTTTTTTTTTATATAACCCTCCTCTACCTGTATTTGATGCGTTAGGCTAGTGGCAAGTGTCCTGCTGGCCCAAGTGGCTCACCTGTCGTGGAGAGAAGGCTGCGATCTAGTTTCAGGAAGAACAGTTAGAAAGCGTCCTACCTTTGGTTCATTGTTTAAATATGTCCAGATAGTAATAATTCAAGTGGTTAAAAATAATATTCCTGATTTTTTTTAATTCAATAAAGTAGGAATTTACATTTTAAGAGTAGATTTTTTTCCATGGGACTTGAGAAATGCTGACTTGTTTGAAATGAAAAAAAAAAAAAAAACTATACTTTTTCCCATGAATATATTCATGCTAAAAAATGTTGTTAATCACTGAAAATAAACTAAATACTTCCTTAAATTGTGTCTGCCTCAGTCCATTGTATGGGAAACCACATTTAGAAAAACAATTTTCAAATTTGTTATTAGATCTCCCTATATGACAGAACTTGAAAACATTTTATCCCAAATTAAGTCTGTCAAATAAAATTTGAGATCCAGAAGATTACCTATTTGTGGAGAGAAGTAATGTTATTTAACTATTGCTAATTCTGGAACTTCCAGTCACCCATAGTAGCCAATTTAAGAAGATACAGTAAGGATCTTGGTTCCATTGGTAATCACAAAATGCCACAGTAACTGTGGTTATCTGTTCTTTCAAATGTGAAACAGTAATTTTTTTAAATTAGAGCTTTAAAATATAACAGCTAGACTCTTTAGGGGATAATGTAAAATTTAATTGTTACCTTGATATAGAAAGCTAATTTTGGAATGGGGCAATCCCTTAAAATGTCACAACTCTGATCTTTCTTTGCCACTATGGTTATTTTATTTGTTGGACCAAAGCTATGATGTAGGACTTGACATGGAAGGATCTAAGTACATAATATACCTGCCCCTAAATTCACAATTCAAAGTCTTTGTTTTATTGAAGCTGTGTATTTGAACTTTACTTCATGATATGACTTTTATACTATGGGCAGGTGAAATCAGTAGTTCACATTTTAATGAGTTGGAGGCTAAGGTTAATTTCTAAATTAGTACTAGTTTTCAGAGGGTGAAAAAAACAGCTTCCCTCACTCCAAAAGCAATTCTATTTACGCGATAGTAAAAGTAGGGAATCTGGAAATGGTCGTGCATGAAGGAAAAATGTTGATGGACCCTCACCTGAGAAACTAAAGGCACTAGCATTTAGATCTCATGAGCCTCTAGCTATCTAAGGGTTATAGACAAGGTTATGGCCTTGACTCTTTCTAAACCACTAAACATCAGATGGAAAGGATTTTAAGAGTTATAGGAATAGTGTAACCAGATCCTGAAAACAGTCATGATAATCTAGGTTCAGAGAATTAAATGAGGCTGGTAATTTGTGATTAGCCATTAAGTCCTTTGAGGTATAATTTTCTGTTTTTCCAAAGGAATACTTTGCTACTTTTCCCTTCATTCTTGGCAGTTTAGATAGCTCTCCATTTCCTTCTGTACCTCTAAGTATCTTTGTCTGATGGGAAAAGAAAGTGATTATAGAGCACTGTCTTTTGTTGGGTTTGTTATCAAGTATCCTACTCGGGCCCTTAAACAGAGCAGGACTTTTTTTCGTAAATATTTTTGTTGTTCAGTGTGTAGTCTGACTTTACTTTTGTTTCTCTCTCAGCTGCTTACCTTTTTAATTTGATATTTCGAATCGTTTCTAACCTAATACAGCTCATAATTGGAAATACATAGTGTGTGTATGCACTTACATATTAGACACACACACACACATATATGTCATATACCTTCTCAAAGAACCTTCAGAAAATGTAGTTTTTCTTTTGATCTTTTGTGATGGCATTTGACTATTCTCTCAGGAATCAGAACTTTTTTTTAAAGATTTTTATATATTTGACACAGTGAAAGAGAGGGAGAGCGAGCAAGCACAAGCAGGTGGAATGGTAGGCAGGGGAGAAGCAGGCTCCCTGCTCAATGTGGGACTCCTGGAATCATGACCTGAGCCGAAGGCCAATGTTTAACTGACTGAGCCCCACAGGCGTCCCAGGAATCAGACAACTTAAAACCAGTATCTTTTCTTTCTCTGCTTTGAGTCACATCTGTTTACCAAACTTGTGTTTCTTTAGGAATTAGATCTTTGAAGCCTGCTATTTTCTTAATAGGGCCTATTCAGTCTTCATTAGAAATCTGACTTCTTTAAATTCTCCAGTAACCAGGAACTAATATTAAATGTGTACTTAGTACTAAATAAATTCTCAGAATGAGAGCAAGCAACAGAACCACGTATATAGTGTTTAAAACAATAGTATTAGGGCACCTGGCTGGCTTAGTTGGATGAGCATGTGTGACTCTTGATCTTGGGGTTGTCGGTTTGAGTCCCATTGTTGGGTGCAGAGATTACTTTAAAAAGGGGGGGGGCGCCTGGGTGGCTCAGTGGGTTAAAGCCTTCAGCTCAGGTCATGATCCCAGGGTTTTGGGATTGAGCCCCGCATCGGGTTCTCTGCTCAGCGGGGAGCCTGCTTCCTCCTCTCTCTCTTCCTGCCTCTCTGCCTACTTGTGATCTCTGTCTGTCAAATAAATAAAATCTTAATAAATAAACAAATAAATAAATAAATAAAGCAATGGTATTTCTGACAGCTTGACAGCTGGCTTAAAAAAAAAAAAAA
>ML111887.1:0-13436 GCA_003697995.1 Taxidea taxus jeffersonii
GCAGGTGGTGGAGGCACACCGTGGCCCTCCGGAAGGCTGCTGTCTGTTTAGAGAAGGGCCGACGGGCCAGCGGATGGGCAGAGAGCGCGTGGCCGGAGAGCTGAGCCTCTGGCACAGCTGCCCATTCCTCCTCCCAGCAACAGGCTGTGGGGTTCTGGCCGCACGCCTACCACACCGCGGATGCAAACACCTCTCCAGAATCTGGGCAGCTTGTTTCTGTTTTTTTGGTTTTTGTTTTTTGTTTTTAATTTATTTTTTTAATGGGCTCAGTCCCAAAGAAAGACTTAGTGAACGTGATCTTGGATCGGCAGGACAGAAAGCCAGTAATCGGGGCGGGCGGCTCTCGTCCCCACAGGGGTTGCAGGATGCCCAGCACTTTTCCAAGAACAAAACCCTCGTTTAAATATTAGACAAGAGATTACACATCCTGGTGAGTGTGCATCGGCAGTGGACACATTTTGAGCGGAAGACAAAGGAAATAATTCTTGCGCTCTTTACAGTGTGGGCTACAAGGAAACCCCACCACCAGCTCTGTCCAGAGAGAACATTATTTTGTGCTCCGAGCGGAGGAGTGTTTGTCGCTCTCGTCGGGGAGTCTGCGTGGATTCCTAGCAGGGCCTTACTGGCAACTTCCAATAACAGGACAACTTGAAATGTGGCTCTTTTCCAAGAAAATAACAGTGGGCTAGATCCTCAAGTCTGTCAGAGTAGCATCAACGGCCTCGCCTGAAGGTCAGTGGAATAAACTGCAGAGAGAACCTTCCAAAAAAAAGTAAGTGGGGGGCCTGGAAAACTTCCTGAAACCCTGAGGAAACATGCGGGTACATCCCTCTCTCCCAGTGAGGAACCAGCTTCTAGAAGGTTCCTGTGTGGGCGTGGAACTGTGCCCTCGGTTTGTGACGCGTGTGGGGGGTGGGCTGTGGATACGGGGGCTGCCGGGCAGCTTGGGGACCAAGTGACCGCCCCAACGGCACCCAGCTACGCCTGAAAGCTCTTCTCTTACAGAGATGAAAGCAGCAGCCTTGGTTCTTGTCCTTGGAAGAACTCAGATTCGAGCAGAGACTGCTGACCCAGGAGGGCGGAGGGTGTCAGGAAGGGCGCAGAGGCTGTGGCAGTGGGGGTCCTCGGCCCATCCCTGTCCCAGCTGTGTGAGCCTGAGAGAAACACCCAGTTGGGGAGGCTCTTCCCAAAGCTAAAGCAGCTGAAGAATAACAAAGAATGACTGGCAAGTCCCCAGGAGACACCCCACCCCCGCCCACACGGTCACCAGGGCGCGTCCCCAATGTCCCCCACCCCCACGTAATCAGCCCCCCAGGAGGGTTCCTATTCTGCCGTGAAGTAAACAGCCAGGAGTGTCCAGCCAAGGGCCTCCTCTGTGCTCAGCACAGGACACCGACATGGGGAAGTCCTCAAAGCCCATGGGCCAGACAGCAGGTTGAATGCAGCAGAAACACCAGGCTCAGCAAACAAAAGGCAGGCAGGCAGCCCTGAAGCCAGAGCAGAGCAAACAAGAGAGCCCACCCTTGGCCAAAGTCTCTGACATCCAACAGCCCAGTGACCCAACCCCAGCTTGGCACCTAACCCCAGAAGCTGGGCCTGTCTGTGGGCTGCAGAGCTGAGCTCAGCCCCGCAGGTCCCAGCCCGATGATGACCAAGAACTCTGGCCCCAGAGCCTCAGGGGGCTGCAGCTGGCCAGAGCACAGCTCAAGCGCCTCCCAGCCCGCCGCTCCCAGATGTGTCCCCAACACGTGCTGAGCCTGGGACCAGTACAGACAGGAGAGCCAAACCAGGGTGTGCGAAAGCAGTGGGCTCTGCCCCACGGACCCCGGGCCAGGAGGATGGTCCCGCCTGGGCATCGCAGGGCAGAGACTGCACATAACTCCCAGTGGGCTGTATGCAGAATCAGAAAGGCCCGCAGACCAACCCCCATCCCCCACCCCCTGCCCGGAGGAGGAGCTGCGGCTGCTGACAGACAGACGTGCTCATTGTCCCCAGAGGACGTTCTGACAAACTGGCCCCCCCGGGGTGGCCAGGAGCTGGCTTGCACTTACAGGGGAGGAGGAGGGGGGCGCATGGGCAGGGTGCGAACAGCATCGGTGTGGGGGGCGTCAGCAACAGCTGACATGCTGTGAAAGCAAACTGTGCCCTTCCAGGTGACCTCTACCTTGGGCCTACCTATGTACGTGGGGTGGGGAGGGGTGAGGACAAGGGAGAGGGACTGTGTCTCTGCCCCAATCTCATGCCAACGTCTCCTCCGGTTAAAATCACAGACCTACCAACGTCTGTCCACGCGGTCCCAAACATGCAGGGCGCCCAAAGGATGAGGCCACGCATCAGACCGTCGCTTATGGCACTGGTCCCCGATGTGCCTGCCCAGTAGCGGGCCAAGACCCGGGTCCTGGGGCCCCCCTTCCCCACAGCTCCTCCCGGTCCCCCGACCCAGGGACTTTGCTGTGGGTTCTGCTGAGAAGTGCCCTCTGCCAGGGGCCTGTGTGCCTCGGGTTGCCTCTCCACCTGCCAGCACGACAGCCCAGGATGCAGGCCAGGTCCTATGAACAGCTGCTTGGCCTGTAGGCTCTCCTGCATGCTGAGGGTCCCCCCCACCATGCAGAAGGCCCGATCCTTGCCAGGTGCACAGTCCCCAACCACCTCGCCCACCCTCCCTCCTGCACGCCCACCCTCCCTCCTGCGCGGCTGCACTCACTCAGGGACATTCTGGAGCAGCTCCCCATCCACCCTAGAGCTCCCATAGGCCAGGGAGATGCCGGCACCAGCCGCAGACCTCCCCACAACACTGGTTAAACAGCATGGGGAGTGAAGGCTTTGACTCCTGTCCTAGTTTCAACAAGTGGATGTCCCATCCTGTGCCTTCTTACCCCCTCTGCCCTCCTCAACCCCTTCCCTGCCCCAGGGACACTCCAGGTGGTTCCTGCCCACAGTCCCTACCCCCAGGGCTCCTTCCCCAGAATGCCCAGGACTTCCTCCCTCCCCAGCTTGAGTCCGAATCTGAGATCCAACGTCAAGCCCCTTTGAAAGAAGGTGCACAGACCCAGCCTTTGGAGAGCCCTGACCCGAGGTCCAAAACCTGTGTGGTCTCAAAAGCTTCTACCATCCATCGGAGTCACTTGCAGCCTTTAGGAGCATCTCCCCCTCCACATCCTCCAAACCTGACCAATGCTGCAAAGGCCTGCATTGGAGAAGATGGTCTACCTGCCAGGCAGGGAGGGAGTGAGGGCCTGCACGCTCTTGACACGAGCCTCTCAACAGGTTGCTGGATAACAATTAACCAGCGACCCCTGGGCTGGGGCCCCTCGCTCCCATACGAAGTGCACCCGGGTCAGGAAGGCTGCCCCCCCAGCCCCTTCCCCAGCACTGGATGCTCATTGCCACCATAGGGAGGCCAGACCAGGGCAGGGCCCAGGTCCACGTTCCCTCCAAAAAGCCGCGGGGCGGGCTCTGGGTAACGGCCCTCATAGACCCTAGGCTCTGGCACGCAGTCCCCAGACTGAACTCTTTATCCAAATGAAAACCATTCTCCAGAAACAAAATCAGACCCTTTTAATTGAATATAAAACCAAGCAACCCTGAAGGCTCTATTTTTTTTTTTTTTAATGAAAGACATTCTTCCTGCTTCTCATTCCATTAATCACAAAGTTTACACGATCTGTCAAAATAGCTCAGTAAGAAGCCTCCCTCTTCCTTTGCCTGCAGGCCTGGTTTTTAGCCTGTGCACGCCAGCGTTCGGAGACACGGGGTGGACATGGGGAGACCCCAGTGAGCGCACAGATTTCTGCACTGCAGTATATGGGGAGATTTCCAAAAGCCTGTGTCCCCTCCTGGGTGTACACCCAAAAGGAGGGAAAGCAGGGCTCAAAACAGATCTTTATGCACCCTTGTTCCCAGCCAAACTGCAGGAGCGGCACAAGTGTCCACCAACGGGCCCACAAATCGCGGTCTGTCCACGCCGTGGAATGTTACGCAGCCTTAAAATGGGCATTCTGACACCCGCCACATCCTGGAGGATGTGAGTGGAATAAGGCAGTCACGAAAAGGACGAAGACTGTGTGACCCTTCGGGGGGACCACACTCGCGGGGCCAGAGAATCGGGGAGCTGGGGGCGGGGGAGGGGAGTGTTTCCTGGGGACAGAGGTTTCCTTTCACAAGACGAAAAGGGATCCAGGGGTGGACGGGGGGCGTCGCCAGCACGACACGAATGTGCTCAGTACCACTGACCTATCCACTTGAAAACGTAAAAATGAGATCCACCGTTCTATACATTTCACCACAATAAAAAAAAGTTTGTGTTCTTTGACCTCTGCACCAGGCTTGGAAGTCCTTCGGGGCACAAGACCAGCCAGAGTCTTGCTCAAGAACGTCTGTGTACAGGTACACGCGGGGGGCGCGCGGCCGAGCACAGACAGCTGTCCTGCCCGCTCCTGCGTCTCCACGTGCTGGCACGCCTGCTGCCGTCAACCCCTGACTCCTAAGAGCGCACAGAGGCGGTTATAGGTGGGGACACGCTGTCACTGCCGCGCTGGTGCTAAAATGCGGGGCCCAGGGCGATACGCGGGATCTGGGCGCCATCAACCCAAACAGCGCGCAGCCAGTACCTGGCGTCGAGCAAGCCAAGAAACACTGCCTCTGGGGCAGTGCTGTCGGAAGGACGTTTCTCCGAGTCCACAGCCAGGGGAGAGCCCGGGAAAATGGTTTTGTAGGCAAAGACTCAAAAATCAGCTTAAGCAGCTCAGACCTCCATTGCCCAGGAAGCTTCTCCTACCCCCGAGTAGCATAGATGACAAGGGTCCCCCTCTCCCCGCAGGGCCAGGGCCTCACTCAGCACCCCCCCAACAGTGGAGACAAGTACAGATCGGCCCCCCCGCACCCCTGCCCACCACCCACCGCCCACCAGGTGCTTCAGATCTTCTAGTGATGAACTGGAAACACCTGTCGGGATCATCAGGACGAAGGTGCCCCACCGCCTCCTCAGGTTATCACAGGACTCGGCCCTGCGCGGGATCAGATAGCGCGCCCAGGAATGAGGAAGTGCCATTCCAGCAGGAGCTGCTGGGGCCAGGGACATTCAGTGGGACCAGAGTCAGCAGTGGCCAGCAAGGGACAGCCTGTGGGACCTGCCAGTGTGAGTCCTGCGAGGGGCAGCGAGGCCCCAGGCTGCAGGTGGGGACACCCCAAGGACACTCATGGCGACAGAGGGCGTCTTTACCCCAAGCCTGTAGCTGTCAGAACCCACTCTTTCCTCCCAGCGAGCTGCCTGAACCTCGCCTTTGATCTGCGTCCAAAATCACCAGTGGGGAGGGAGGGAGCCTCAGGAAACCCCTGAGAGGTGATGAATTAGGAGGGAGGACGGCCAGGACCGAGTCAATGGAGCCCTTTTGTTTCCCGAGACTGTGCTGCTGCTCCAGCTCCGGCCCGGCTCCGGGAGGAATGTGCACGTGCACAGAACGCAGACGCCCAGCTAATGGCCCGGCCGGGCCCCAGGGCACCTCGATTGATGGCCAGATGTGGGCCTGTCCCCCCACAATACCCACCGCCACCCAGCTCCAGATGAGTGGCATGGCACTCTGCCACTGTGGGCCATGGTGGGAGCGTGGTCCAGACTCTGGCCGGCCTCTCCTGTAAAGAGCAAAGCAGCCACAGGCTGGCACAGGCCCCGGGGCCGCACCCCTCGAGCACTTGCCTGATCCCCTGGCTCAGAGCTACTCCTCTCGGGTCTTCCAAACCTCAGGGAATGGTTTCACCGCTGATGGCCAGCTTTAGAAAGTCTGCGCTGAAATGCCACTGAGGCACACCGGCCACTGCCTCTGGGCACAGTGAGGGCCACTGAGACCCTCAGCTGCCTGGACAGTGCCCGCGGGCACAGTGTGGATGATGCCCGCGGGCACAGCCTGGCCCCAAGGGCACCAGCTGCTCCCTGCTGGGGAAGCTGGAACGGGGTCCCACAGACAGACGTCCCTTAATGCTGAAGAACAAAGCCGGAGCTGCGACGGGTACGGGGAGGGTTATCATCTCTCCAGAGCAGAGGAAGAGGAAGGCGGGAGCCCCCACGTGCCACAATGAGAGCTCAGGGAGGAAGGAAGAGAGAAGCAGAGAGAGACACAGGCTCCCTGTCCGAGGAAGCAGCTGTGCAGGGAACCCTGCCAGCTGGGGACACCTCGCTGGCCCCTCACGGGAAACCATGGGGGCCCCTGGTCTTGGGAAGAAGTCCCAGATTTGCAGCCAGGCCTGGGTTCCAATCTGGGACGCCCCCCAGCACCACGCCACACCATCCACTCACAAGCTCCGGCCTCTGGTGGCCAAGGCAGGGCAGGCTCTGATCCCAGACCCATCAGCCCCATGACACTAGCAAGCTAGTCAAGCTCCCTGACTCTCAGGGCCCAATTTTGGAAAATACGGACAAAACCCACGCCTCATGAGGCTGGGCGAAGATCAGATCCTATGCAGCAAATGCCCCCCATCGGCAAGCACAGCTGTGCCTTCAGGAGAAAGCCATAGACTCACAAAATCACTAGCCTGGGCGCAGGGGGAAGCTCCCAGAGGGGAGGTGCCCAGGCTTCCTGCTCAGCCCAGGAATACCTTGGAAAGGCTTCTCTCCCCCAGAGCTGGTGGCCTCGAGGGGCTCCTCCCTTGCCTGATCAGAGAATGCTTCCCTGGAGGGAATTTTCCTGATTACTGACCAAGACTTCTTGAACATAAATTTGTCATTAATTTAGCCCACCCAGGACAAAATATACAAATTCCAGATCGCCACCTTCTTTTTTTTTCTAAATTAACATAACTCTTTTAAAACGTGTAGGGGTCATCCCTGATGACCCTCATCCCCTCCGTGACACAGGGAGGCACTGTGATGGCTTCTAAGGTTGGCCCCAAGTGGCGGTCATCCTGGTCTTCACTGGCCTCCTCCTTCCCATCCAGCAGAAGCAGCCCCCCCCCCCGGGGGTGGGCGTTGGCAAGGGGGGGTGGATTCCAGAACACCCTGCAGGGCTGCACCAGCGGCAGACATATAGCTGAGACCCAGAGGTCCCCAAGTGCACAGGGAGAGGGACAGTGTGATGTGCCCACAGGAGGGCCCACCTCTTGGATGCGGCTGACCCCCAAGGGACCCATGTGGGGAGACATGGGCGTTCACCAAACACAGTCCCCATAGGCAGGGGACCACAGGAAGTTCCAGAAACCCAGAGATTCATGTTTCCTGCTTTTCTAGGAAAGGAACAGACATGGAGAAGTAAAGGGTCCTAGCCTGGACAGTTGTGGGGGGCAGTGACCCAGCGGCAGAATGACCCAGCCGTTAGTTCTAAGGACTCAACGCAGTAGAACAGATTCATAACATTTCTGGAACCTAAGAGAGGCCAAGTCGTGTTCAGTAGCCCTTTGATGGACAAGACCTTGAATGCGTGGGTGTTTTCCAAGCAGGGGAGGGGGGGAGGGGGGGACTGTGATAACAATGCTTTTGTGCAGTGGGATGGCTTTTCATACCAGCTTCATGTGGGCACGCCTGGGAGGAGCACCCTGTGGCACGCACCGCCCCCACCCCCACCCCGCTGGGCCAGGAGGGCTGCAGAAAGACCTCTGCCAGAGCAGCCAGACAGTGCAGAGGTCAGAGGACTTCCCAGAGACAGTGATGGCCGCCCACACCGTCGCTCCCTGCCAGGAACCAAGGACAGCTCTGACTTCACCAGACACCCGCTGAACTAACCCACTAACAAGGACTGCTGTTCCTGGGTCCACAGAGACAATCACAGCGGTCTCCAGGCACACAGGCTGGCTCTTGAGAAGCCCAGGATCCGTGCACCTTGCTGGTGGGGGGGGGGGGAGGCGGGCACCCACCTCACCCCTGCTCCCACTGCCAGGAGCAGACCCTCAGGCCCAGCCACAAAACGGGGCCTCTCCTGTGGCTGGGAGCCACCCTAAGGAAGCATCCTACTGGGTGGTGGGCACAGGAGGGTAACACTGCTGGTGAAGGCTGGGGGATTCTCCAGCAGGAATGCCCTGCGCCTCCCCCACCAGGAGCTCATGGGATGGGGAGGGTGTTGCGAGGGAAAAGAAGGCTTCTCCCCAACATCATGCCAGGCCGATCCTAGAGAAGGAGCAGGAGAGGCGGGCCACGAGGTTTGATCCACATCCCTACCTGTCAATGTACTCATCTGTAAAATGGGCCAGCCTGCGGGTCAGAAACCTTCCCTTCTGGGGCTCTCTCCCCTCACTTTTCTTGACTTTTCACCTTCTTCTCAGGCTTTTTAAATTTGTTTTAATCCCCGCCCCAATCAGTAGCAACATCCCTGCTGCAGGAACGTATTTGACCCTGTGACCTTCAGCTCCTAGGGTCCCCTTTGCAAGTGGCTGTATTTGAAACCATTAGGTGCCAAAGCTACACTTTGTAAACATAGTTTGCAACCAGGAGCACACAGTTCCTGGCCCGCCTGCTTCTGTTTCTGCCTTCCCAGAGCTTTGGGAAGAATCCATCTGCTGCCGCTGCCAGCTTGGGCTGTTGGGCTGAGAAGTCCACTGTGAGAATATGCATCCACTCGGGTCAGGCGGGCAGGAAGCCCAGGACTGCACCACCCTGTTTCATCAACTTGGACAAGATGCCTAGCCTTTTCTTTGCCTCCGTTTGCAAACCCATAAAATGGGGCCATAATCGCAGCTCCCTCTGGGGGTTGCCACATGGATGAAAGGCAAAATGAACTCACGCAAGGCAGTCAGCACACACACTGGAGATGTGTGCGCCCGATGCTTTCCGATGCTTTGTCTCTGAGCTCACCATTCCTTTGCAAGATTGCAAAGTAAGTTACTATTACTTAGAGGTCAGGAGTCTGGCCTCCTGCTGGTTCCCAAGCAGCTCCCGGTGCACAAAGGTCCCTCTTTCCCTGCAGCCTGGCCCTGCTCCCTCAACCCTCCAGCTGCAGACTCCAGGGGGCCCCTCCTTGGCCCCTCCAGGCCTCTCCACAGAAAGGCCTTTCTTAATACTTGTTGATTGATTTGCAAATATAACCTCCCCGGCCCTAAAGAGGGGAGAATCACGGGATGAAACTCTCTTTCAAAGGACCAAGAAGTGGAGCACTTCAAAGAGGACAACCACACACAGCAAACCCAGCAGAATGTCAAAATGGGGGTTCTGAAGGTGGGGCCGTCAGGCAATGAGATAATGCACTATTAACATTAATGCAATGAATGCAATGAAAACTCGTGCGGTGATATTTTCAGGATATTTTTCAAGTCTTGGAAGCCCACGCTTTCATATCACAGGGAGTGAAAACCCCCAGAAAGTCCAAGTGTATGAAAGGCTGGGACCTCCTCCGGGTGGGACCTTCTCCCTAAGTAGGCAGTGACCACCCTCAGCAGTGCTCTCTTCTGTCCCCACGTCCCGGGGCGCCGGTATTAACCACAGTGGAGAGTGGGGGTCACCCTCTGGCGCTGTCTTAAGAATCGAGTCCCTTCCCGCCACACACCGAACTTCCTATCCCTTCAGGCAAAGCCCCCGGAGCCCTAGTCAGCCCGCGGTGCCCACCCGCACGCAGACCCCCGCCCGCGCCCCGCGCGCCAGGACCCTGCCCCCTGCGGCTTGTCAGCGACCGCGCGGCGGGCTGGGGGACACGTGCCACAGGTGGCGCGGGGCCCTGGCGACCCCGCGCGGTTTCTGCTCCTTCGGAAGGAGCGAGCCCCCGCCACCCCCGACCCGAGCCTCCCGCCCAGCCCGGGGACTGGGACGGAGCCTGCTCGCCGAGAGCGGGAGAGGGCCCCGAGCTCGGCTCTCCGCCCTGCAAGTCTCGGGACGCGTCCCAGAGAGCGAAGTCCGCCGGGCGCCGCCGCGCAGTGCCGCTCCGGCCGCGCCCCCGGACCTGGACCCGGACCCAGACCCGGACCTGGACCCTGGACCTGCGCCGCCCGCCCGGTCCCCCGACCCCAGGCCCGCTCGCTCTCGCGCGCTCCCCGAGCCCCTCCCCGCGCCCAGCGCGCATCCGCCGGCGCCGACCCGAAACAAAGCGGACAGCGGCGCAGCCCCGGTACCTGGGCGAGCGGCGGGTCCCGCGGGGCGATGGCCGCAGCAGGCCGGGCGCCGAGCAGCGCAGCAGCGCGCGGGCGGGCCGTCCTCCTGGCTCGCCGCCGCGCCCGCCGCAGGGCCCCCTCGAGGCGGAGAGGGCAATCGCCGCCGCCGCGCCCGGCCGCGGGTCACCTGGCCTCAGCGCCCAGCCCTTCGGGCGCGGGGCGAATCCGCCCCCGCGCACCCCCGTGCGCCCCCGTGCGCCCCGAGACCTCCCCTCCAGGCCCCGCGGGACCGCCAAATGGTGGGCCCAGCCGGGAGTCCCTGTTCCGAAGAGTTCAGGCGCCGCAGGTGGGGGGCGGAGGGAGGCTGGAGTCCTGATCCCTGCAAAACCGGTTGTTCATTCCTTCACTCATTCATTCCTTCCCTCATTCATTCATTCCTTCCTTCTGCGCTGTAATTACCCAGGCCTCCCTGCCCGCGGATAGCTCACACTCTAGCAGGGTTCTGCAGACATAAAGCAGGGCGGCCATGGGGGGCAAGGCGCAAGATGCTCTAGAAGTCCCTGGAAGGGAGGGACTGGGGAGGACTTCACAAGTCACATGACTACTCAAAATGAGCCAGGAGAAACAAGCAGGATCATCTGGCCAGAAGCCTTCAAGAGAGCCTGTCCCAGGCCAGAGGGATACTCAGGCCAGGAGAGGCTGAGAAATTCCAGCATCTCCCTGGAAGACTCAAACATCCCCTCAGTCAGTCTCCCAGCCTCTGTTTACCCATTAGTGAAATCTGGGAAATGGGCAGCACCCTCCAAAGATCCCCTTGGAAAATACACAGCCCTCTGCAAATTTGAAATGCTGTCCCTCACAGGCAAAAGAACAGTGTCAACAAGATCTTATCCTGAGGCCTGTGAGTGCATGGAAAGCCCCTGGCACAGGGAAAACATTCAAGAAGACACCCACCCTACAACCTGCAGAAGAAGGGCAGGGGTTGTACCCGCTTCGGGGACCAAATTGTCTTAGAATCCCACCTGGAGAGGCCTGTGCACATCTTAAGGTGCTGTTGCCAGGAACAGCCCCTGATCGAGGCTGGACACCCAAAGCTACCCGGGCCCTCGGGGTCCAGCTGTGCCTGCCCTGGTTTGTAGGGACCTTCCTCGGTTCATCATTGAGAGCAGAGGCTGAACCTCGCTCCCGTTTCACTCCTACCCTGCAACGCCTCTTGGAAAGGTCAACAACCCCTGCCTTGCTCTAGCATGATTTCTCAAGAGGTCAAAACTCATGACTCTCATCCTCAGATGGCAGAGGGTACCGGGAAAGGAGCCTCAGCAGAAGAGGGGAGGAGTGAGGAGGTCGCAGCCTGCTGACCCCTAAATGGGCCTGAGGCTGGTTTTATTACCCATAGGAAAAGAAGCTGAAATTGTAGCTGACCTGACCAAGGTCACCCAGCTGTTCAGCAAGAGAACAGATCCAGAACCATCAGGTCGACAAGCTCCTCTTAGCTCTCTTCCACACTGCCTTGCTCTGCTCATCCAGCTGTCCTGGCTGTGCTAACTCGTCTCTTTACTACAACATCCCAGAGCCAACCATGTCTGTCCATCCTGTGTCTCAGGCTCTGTCACAGTGTCCAGGTCCCTGCTGGCTGAACGACTAAGTGAACTTGAACTTCTGAAGGTACCAGGACATCTACTTGTGGGGACAAGGCCAATAAGCTTGCCCAAGATTCCACAGCTGGGAAGCTGGGGGTCCTCGCCCCTGCGGGGCAGCCTCTCCTAAAATCTCCGTCCTCAACTTGCTCTCCCTCAAAGCCAAACGGTCCCACCCACCCTGCTGTCCCTTGCCAGCTAGCTGTCCCTTGCCTCTGGGACTGTGGACACGTGGAGGCCTATTGAGATAGTGTCTGTCTTCATACATCCAACCGCAGAGCCCCGAGAAGGGAGGAGGCACACTGGACCTGGTGTTCTCGTGCATTTTCCCTTAGCCCAAGCAGCTGGCTCCCAGATTCACCAAAGTGCAGATGCCCGCACCTGCCCGCACCTGGCCAGAGACTGGCACGGGGTGGGGGGGAGGGATTCCCAAATCCAGGAGCTCCCACTTCCCAGCCCACAACTTGGACTTTCCAAGAACCTGAACAACAACAGGGCACGCTGCAATTATCTGAAAAAGGGACACACATTTTTTCCATCCTTACCCATCCAAAAACAGAAGTCAGAGCAGTTTAGCTGAGGACAAGCAGACTTATACCAAACCGGCCGCTCCCTTCCCAGCACTACAGACCGGGCAGGCACGGGTCTGGGTGGGGGTTCGGCCACATCTCCAGTACCCAGAGACTCTCTTGTTCCTTCCCACTGGAGTTCTGAAAGAACTTTCTGGAAGTTTGTCATTGCCATGAAGATGGTCTTGGCCACGGCTGCAGTCTGACAACTCCAGTACGTCTGGGTCAAAGACAGTATGTCGGCAATGACGTGGCTAATTTTCTGATTTCCTTGAACTGAAAAGTAACATTTTCCAGGGAGCCGCGGGAAGGGGCAGCAGAAAGCAGGACACAGGATGCAGGCCAGCTCATGGCGCTGTGAGGCTGCAGCAGGTCCGCAAGCTGGTGCAGTGCATTTAGGTACCGTGCTCCTCCAGAGCTCACAGGGACATGGCCCCCTTACCTTCCTGTGCTTCTCTCCCCCAGCACACATGTCCACAGGCACAACCCAGCACCTCGCCTTTTCCGTCCCCCAGAGGCTTTCCCTAAACCCATGGGATCTGGTACTCTCTCTGCTAAAATGCACCCACACCATCTTCTGCAGCTGTGGCCCTGGGAGGCCCCCACCTGTGCCCTGCTGGGGCCACGGACATCGGCTCTGAGACAGCTCTGAGCAGGCTCCTAGGCCAGGAGGAGAGAGCGAGGCAGGCAAAGAGGGTGCTGGTGCTGTGAGAGCTGTCCTGGAGCACAGGGGTCACTGCTTGAAGGCCACCATTCGCCTCTGAGGTCGTCCCCAAAGGAGGCTGATGACTCGGGGCCACCTCCCAGCAGCCTCGCCAGCAGGTATTCATTTTAGGAATCTGGACCATTACAGGGACCTCGAGGTCCCACGCGGCTGCTCTGTCCCACCAGCAGCCTGCCCAGAGAACCTAGCTGGGCTCCATCCTGCAGGCCACCGGGGCTGCTCTCTCTCCTGGTGGTCCCGCCCCCCACCCTGCCCCAGGCGACACTTAAGAGCAGGAGCCCAGGAGACTGGAGGCAAAAGCAGGAAAACAAATGCCACAGCAGAGCTGAAAGAAAGTCGCCACGGGGCGGACCCGCTCGGAACTTCTGGGCCCATCACTGAAAACCTGACAGTCCGGTGCTCTGTCCTGCAGCTAAACCCATTCCTAAGCGGATCAGGGCCTTCCTCAGGGGTCTGAGCCAAGGGGTGATGGCTGGTGCTGCCTGAAGGGGCGGGGTCCGGAGC
>ML111888.1:0-16300 GCA_003697995.1 Taxidea taxus jeffersonii
TGGTCGTAAGAACCTGCCTGGAAGGGTTTGAGCTTTGTCACTGCAGCCATAGTAATACGCTTTCCTAGTCCACACACGACTGGTGCTACCCACCCGCCCCCACCAGGATATG
The DNA here is from genome assembly GCA_003697995.1 of Taxidea taxus jeffersonii. Classification (NCBI taxonomy): domain Eukaryota; kingdom Metazoa; phylum Chordata; class Mammalia; order Carnivora; family Mustelidae; genus Taxidea; species Taxidea taxus. The sequence goes on from ML111888.1 coordinate 113, forward strand.
CATTTGAGTTCGGGATGCTTCCAGGTGCAGCAGAAGGGCTGAGCTACCCACACTCACCTGTGCGCTCAGCATAGAAACTCACACAGCACTGAGATGTTGCAGAAACCTGAGGCTATGGGACATAAGTTTTTTCCTCCGTGCAATGCTAACTAGCTAAAGAAAGATGTGGTCAAATCTGTAAATTGAGCCCCATGACCCAAGTGAACCAGTCATCCTGGAGCCAGCCACCAGCTCAGTGTTGAGCTGGTGCGAGTCTGACCCTGGGGCTTGCTTTTTCCCAGCTAAAAGTTCTTTTGGGATTCCAGAGCACTCTGGGGCTTCTCATTTCGGGACAAAAAATATTTTCTTGTTCAATTATTTTGGGAGATGTCATGCAGTATTTCTACACGGGATACATTCCAAGACCCCCAGTGGATACCTGAAATCGCAAATAGTACTAAACTTGATATGTATTGTTTTTTTTCCCATATGTACTTGTGATATACTTTAATTTATAAATTAGGCACTATAGGAGGTTAACAACAACAATAATAAAATAGAATAATTGTAACAATATACTGTAATAAAAGTGATGTGGATATGGTCTCTCTTTCTCAAAATACCTTATTCCATACTCACCCTTCTTGGGATGACGTCAGCCGGTAAGATGGCTACGTGATGGGGTGAAGGGACGTGAATGACGTAGGCACCGTGACTAGTGGCAGCTCCTGCTGACCTCCTGATGGTACGTCAGACAGAGGAGCACCTGCTTCTGGGCGTTGGTTGACCGCCAAGAGCTGAAGCCTCGAAAAGCAAGACCACAGATGAAACAGGAACTACCGTCTAAGGAGGCCTTCTTACCTCAGAAAGTCCTTGGGAAATTCAACTTAGAGTCCATTTTACTTTGTGAGGGGGAACAGCTGTTGAAGGAGCGATAGGTCCCGTCAGAGCTGTTGTGGGGAGAAGATGTTACAAATCGAGCATGTGGCCCCCACAAATCGAGCATGTGGCCCCCATAGAGACCGCAGGTGACCTTGTGTCCACGTCCCCGCCCTCGTCTCTGTAACACTTTCCGCTAGCCGCCTTCGTGTCAGGCCCTGTCTTTGCCGATTCGTGTTGCATTTCCTTCCAAACGCGTTTACAGGTTCTCTTAAGCAATGTTAACGTTTGCAGGCTTTTACTGAACCAAATCTGCTTTCATAAAGTATAACACGGAGAGGTAGGTCACTTACATCACACTCGTCTCCACACGTTTTGCCTTTGGGGTTATGGTTGGGGTTTATTTTTGGTTGTTGTTGTTTGTTATTTTAAAAGTAAATTGCACTTTTAAAGAATAATTGGTTAACTTAATATATTTGCTTTTTTTTTTCTCACCTGCACTTAGAGGAAATTTGAACAAGTTGGAAAAAAAATTTTTTTTGTTTCAATTCTAAGGAACACTTGCAGCTCTTTTAGTATTCACTGAGTCTTCCTGTTTTTTCCTGTAGCAGGTCATGGTGGTTTTGGTTATTTTGATTGTTTTTTTAAAAAAAAAAACAATTTAAAACCTGAAGATTTCTGCAGGCTGTGTAAGCATGTTTACCTGTTGGCTTGCTTTGTGTGTCTGTTAAATGAATGTCATATGTAAATGCTAAAATAAATGGACAGTGTCTCTGAACTGAATAACTACAGTGACTTGATGCTCTAAAAACATTGTAGGATTTAATCATAGATGGTTTCTAACCTTTGGAATTGTGATTGTGACCCATGAGTGGAGGAACTTTCAGTGCTAAAGCTGACGATGTGTGTAGCCAGGAGAGTACCTTTTTTTTTTTTTTTTTTTTTTTGTTAACCACTGTCTTAATGGCAAAATAATTATGGTAAAAAAAAAAGTCTCGTGTTTATTACTCCTTAAGAACTCTGTGTTATATTACCATGGAACGCCTAATAAAGGAAAATGTGGTTGTTTCAGGGGTGTGTCTGTGTTGAGATGTTCAAGGAGGCGGTTGCTGGACCCGGCCTGCCTGCAGTCTTCCTTCCCGAAGCATTCACGGGTGTCTTTGGCCTGGCTTTGCTGACAGTCCCAGTTCAAGAGTTTCCACTGCACATAAACTTGCAGGCATCTCTGAGCTTGTGTCCGGGCCACTGAGGTCGAAGGCCAAACCGAACGCTACACGGCAGAGCTGAGTGTCAGTCATAGACTCTATCCTAGCAAGGGCATGAGATCTTTCTAGAATCAAGCTACAAACCCAAGTTTGGAAGTGGGAGTCTAGGGGGCACCATGTAGGGTTGGTGTGGTGAGTCCTGTGCTCTCTGTGTCCATAGAGCTGGTTCACCCCAGAAAATCTTCACGCTACAAGGGGGTGTACAAGATGAGACCAGGGTTGACTTGCATCCAAGGCCCTCAGTAGCTTGCAGGAAAGCAGGACATAGAGTACGTGTTCCTCCACGCCCAGAGCAGGTGCCAGGAATGCAGATTGGGGAGGGGGGTGGGCCAACCCCAGCTGGCTGGCCCCTAGGTTCCCACAGTCCCTTGTTAACTGATGCTGGTATATTGGGTCTGAAAACACTGAATGAAGGAGGTGTGTGCTTGGGGCTCCCCAGGCCCATCCTGCGATTGAGGAAATCTTTCTTTCCTTTCTCTTTTTGTTTTCTTTCCAGCTCTGTCCAAATAGGATACGAGGTGGTTACAAAAATATACACACTACTAAACTTTATAAACCAGAGTGTTTGAGTGAAGGAAAAATAAGGCCTGAGTGGATTTTGTAACACAGACCTGCCCTGAGGTTGTAAACTTGGGAAGTCCTGGCAGCCGCCCCCTGTAACAAGTGTTTCATGTCTGGGTCTGGCTACTGCCTTAACTGTATGAGGTGACATCACCGTTACTCAGGAAAATCAAAACTGTCCAGAAGACAGGGGCAGAAAGGCTCACCCTAACCATTACAGGACCTGTGACAAGAAGGGAAAACCCAGGCCCACGGCCCATGCTCCTGTTCCCAGCTTCATCCTACACCACAAAAGTCCCCTTGCTCATGCCCACAGACACCTCAGCCCCTAGCAAAGAGTCACCCCAAGGTTGTCATACCTGGCTGTGAGGTCTGCCCTCTGGAAAGGCCCAGGTAGGCGCTGGGAGGAGGCATGGGTCCATCTGAGTGGAGAATGGCAGGGTGGCCAGGAGCAGGTGCTCTAAAGAGAAAGCCCCATGGGTGTCACAAGGTTAGACGAGGGAGCTGGGCAGAGAACTCTCTGGCAGTGTGGTTTAATGCAAAGACAGGTTTTATTTTATTTTATAATTGTTTTAAAGATTTACTTATTTATTTTAGAGAGAGAGAGAGAAAGAGCACAAGTGGGGGAAGGGGCCAAGAGAAAGAGGGAGAAAGAAGCACACACTTCACTGAATGTGGAGCCTGACATGGGCCCGATCACACCACCCTGAGATCACAACCTGTGCCAAAATCAGGAGTCAGAGGCTTAACCCCCTGAGCCACACAGGTGCCCGTCCGAAGACGGATTTTAAAGTATCTAGGAAAAGCAAAGTGGAATGCAGACACTGCAGGAAGGGTTTCTGTCCTGTGTTGGTGTGAACTGAAAGTAATACCCTCCGATAAGTTTCTGTAGCCCACGTATTTTGTAAGAAAAGGCAGATTTACTCTTTTCTCATCAACTGAGGTGGGGATAGGTTTGGATGGGACCACTGACCAGGTACATATCTTTCGGAAAGCCTCCATGGGCCTTATTTACCCTTCCTGCAAGGTAGAGATGATGTCAACCTAACTCGGGTTTAGGACCAAATCGGAAAGGACAAGCCATTCATCAGATGGGGTGCAGAGCTGAGGATTGTGAAAGACCAATAGGAAGCTGCTGGAAACAGTGTCCTCAGGGTCCATCCTAAAACAGAACTAGATTAGCAGATGACTGGTGATGGCAGAGGTCTTTAGTCGAGCACTGAGCCTGTTACCATGACACATCAGAGAGGCTGTCGATTGTTAAACAGAACAATCTGTTGGCTAAAGTACCCCGCTGGACGGTGGTAGCTAACATTATCACGTGCCAGGCTCTGCTCTAAAGGCATTTCACATGTCCGTGCACTTAGGCTTTCCAGCAACCCAGGAAAGGGCCCCTGGGTACAGGGGACAAGTCAAAAGTACAGAGAGTTAAACAACTTGCTCAGAGCTCGGCCTTGAATCCGTCCGGTCTGGGGCCAGGGCTCATGTTCTTCATGAGTATTATTTAGTATTTCTTAGGATTAAGTTCCTGCTTAGAAGCACATGGGAAAGAGAAGGTGGAAAGTGGCAGAGAGTAAGCCTGTGCAGGCAGTTAGATCCGTGGAGGGAAATCGTGGACAGGCGAGAGCGTGGAAAGAGAGAGCACGACAATCTCATGCACCCGACACAGATTTGGAGACCGGTGGGCTCTAAGAGAAATAAGAGAAACAAAATACATGGGGCTAGGAGAAAAATGGGTTAGAGGAAGACAGAGAGTGTGAAGGAGAACAATAATAACTTGAGTATGGCTGAGTTTTATAGAGATTTGGAGAAATTATATCGATTTGGTGAAAAATTACAAGTCGTGTATAGACACAAATGTACATACATAATTAATTTTTATAAGGACCTGGGAAGAAAAAAAGGAAGGAATGTCTATTTTTTGGGGGAAATATTTTATTTATTTATTTGAGATAAAGAGAGAGGGCAGGCAGAAGCAGGGGGAGAAGCAGAGGGAGAGGAAGAAGCAGGCTCCCCACAGAGCAGGGATCCCAATGGGGGACTCGATCCCAGGACTCTGGGATCCTGAGCTGAACTGAACGCAGATACGCCACCAATTGAGCCAACTGGGAGCCTCAAAAGTAAGGTCTGTTGAAAATACTTTGAGGGGCATCTGGGTTGCTGAGTCAGTTAATCATTCGACTCTTGGTCTCAACTCAGGTCTTGAGCTCGGGGTGATGAGTTTGAAAAAAAAAAAAAGAAATGAAAAGAAAATACTTTGAAAAGGGGCAAAGGGACCTAGATACATAGGTGCATTGCTGGTTTTGAAGATTGGATGTCAAAGGAGGGCAGTCAGGACAGGGACAGCAGATGCTACCTGTAACAATGAAAAACGTGGCCTCCACTCAGGGCTTGGGGTCTTGAAGGAGGGACATAACATGAGGGACGCACGGAAGGAACTCTGGGAGGATTGAAGACCAAACATGATAACACATAAAGTATTATGGTTCAAATAATGTATTACATTGAGATTATTTATGTGATTAGCTTTGGCAGCTAAGCTTTGCCTGTGCTGTAGTTACACAAACATTCCTCATCCTGATAAACTTCATCCCTCTCTGGAAACCTGCTGTGAGGGTTGGGCATGGGGTAGAGGTCAGAGAAATGTGGCCCATACACTTCCAGTGATGACCTCGCTGGGACCAAGTGTTTCCAGCTTTATCTTACAACTGTGGGGACACCAGGGACCTTTGATGGGACCCAAGTGTACATGCCTCAGGGAAGAAGTGGGGAGGAGGGAGCTTACTGTATGCTGTTCACAGCTCTTAAGGATTGATCCCTCTTCAGAGAGAACTAGATGAACGCTGGGCTTTACACTGAGGCTTCCCATTTCTGGTGGTTATTCCACTTGATTTTTCCTATCACTCCAAAAGGCCACCATTTTTATCCCTCAGCAGTTCAAAAGTCCTCTGAGTACACAATAAGCCCATGACAAATCTGCTTCTCCATGGTGTTGTGCTCCCTCTGCTGGAGACAATCATTTTTATCTTTTCTTACTTATTTAAGTGTACAGTGAGGAAGCACAGAACGTAATCAAGGACTGCCTTGTTTCTCAAGAGAGCAAAGAGGAGGGTTAGCTGTCTGCTGGGAGGGACTGTGAGTATCTTGCCTAGATGTAGGGAGATGGGCCCCCAGATTTATCTTCCACTCTGACCAGCGTTCCCACTCACCCACTCTGACTACACCCATGTTTGGACATCACACAGCTTCAGTCTGTTGACTTGGTTGTTCTCCGGCTGTTAGTCTCCCCCTCGCAATCCACCAGGACTCCATGGCAGGCACTTGAACTCTCTTAATATTTCCCTCAATTTCTTTGAACCCGTGTCCTGAAGCTGTACTTGTTGAACGAACCCGACTCTGGATTCCTGACCACAGCAGCCCTGCCAGCCAGCACTGTGCCAGAGCAGCCCCTGCACCACTCTGTCTTGACCCAGAGTATCAACCCCAGAGGACAAGGACAACTGCTTCGGGGTGAAGGATCTCCTGACAATTGCTTAGTTGCTCCCTGGCATCCATGCCATGTGTCAAATCATGAGGAATGAGAATTCATGATCCACCCCTAGCTGCCTGGCCTCCCTCTAGGACACTACTAGATTCTGAGAGACTCAAGCACTACTGTGCAACGGGGGACATCTAGCCTTCCATTCTGTTCTCACTTGTACCCCACGTGTTGTTCCAGGCATCTGTCATTTCTGTGCTTCCTCCTCTTGACCAAACCTCCCACTCTCATATGTGCTTGAAGACCGACAAACTCACTCATCTAATTCGATAAACTCCCATCTTCACTGAACATTCCCTTCTACAGCTCTGATTTTAAAAAGAAATCCTGGAAAAAAAAAAAAAAAAGAAATCCTGGGGGACATCTGGGTGGCTCAGTGGGTTAAGCCTCTGCCTTCAGCTCAGGTCGTGATCTCAGGGTCCTGGTATCCAGCCCCACATCGGGCTCTCTGCTCAGCAGGGAGCCTGCTTCCCTTCCTCTCTCTCTGCCTACTTGTGATCTCTCTCTCCATCAAATAAATAAATAAAACCTTAAAAAAAAAAAAAAAGAAATCCTGGTTCCCAGACAAAATTTCATCCTTAGTCTTCTTAAGAGGAAGTTACTCTGTATCTCATTCTCTGCATTCTCCAGGATGGCAGGGGCTGACGTCCTGCTCAAGCCTCTATACTTCCTCCCTCCTCTGCCATTTGGCTCTGGTGCTCTCACACCCTGCTCACGGCTGTAATCTACTGATTCAGACACACTTGTCATTTATGGAAGACTTTGGCATCAAACCATGGTGTAACTCTGACCTCTAGGATTACTTCAACTTCACGGAGATGGCCCATCCAGTATGTGAGATCTTCAACTGTATGATCCATTCTCCACTCTACCTTAGCTACTTACTCCCTGGCCATTTTGTTTCCCCAAATACTTTGCTGAAATTGCTGCTGTACACATTTCCTCTTTAACCAATCCTCTGGTCCTTTGGCTTGCTGTTCACGTATTTCCTACGTTTCTGCTCTTTGGCAGCACCAAGTCCCCCTGTCCCTCATTCCATCTGACTTCTCCATCCACCAGCTTCCTCCTGTCTTCCTTCTGTATCCTACTTGGATTTCATGGTACATCATTTCATTCTTCTCTTGTCACCATCCTAATTCCTTGACCCTTTGTCCTTTTTCATGGTATCCTCTTTGTCAAACCACAACCCTAGATGAACCCAACCATCCTCCTCTATAACTTAAACCACAGAATTCTGCTAGAGAAAATTACACAAGGCAGATTGCTGTCATGAGAAAACCCTGGTCGCTGACTCCAGCTGAACACAGACCTGTGAACATTTCCCAGGAATATTTATTTATTTATTTACTTACTTACTTATTTAAAATTTATAGCCTGGTGGCCTGCTTTCCAGATCTTAAATCTCTGTCCCCATTTTTTGTATGTCCTCCTCAGGAGGTGTTTTCACCTCATTTCACAAGGAAGATGTAAACCATCAAGCAGAAACGTCTTTGACATATCTTCACTAGATGAATAAAACTATTGTAGCTATCCCCATTCACCCTGTCTTCCTTTCCCCTTTCCAGTCTCACATTTTGTCTAAGTCAGGCTCTCTACCTGTGTCAGCTGCACCCACCTTCTCAGAAAATTTTATCTACATTTTCAATCTCTCTCTCTTTCCTGGTTAATTTTATCAACATCAAAGCATGCTCAAATATCTTTAATAAATCCCTCCCCTAAGTATACATTTCCATTCTGATACTACTCTATTCTTCCTCCCCTCTTCAGAGCCAACTTTCTTGGATGAGATATCTAGATTCACAGGATCCATTTTTCCACATCCCATCTACTCCTTAACCTATTCAAATCCTGACTGGACCACAAAATGACCTACCTCCTTGTTACTAAATTCAGGGGAGATTTTCCACCTTTATCTTATCTTACCTCTTGGGAGCACTTGGTGCAATTGACTTCTTTCTTTCTTTGATGCTCACTGTGTCACTTGCCTTATTTTCTTTCTATCTCTCCAGCCATTGTTTGGTATTCTTTGCTTACCATTTCTTCGTCACTTGACCTGGTATTTAGAATCTTTCAAGTGTCTGCCACAATGGCTCTTTTATTTCATTTCACCCTACATTCTCTCCCTAGGCAATCTCTTCTTCCACAATTCCCTTTCTATCTATCTAACACCATAGTGTTAGAAGGTAGGGAAGGAAGATTGCAGAGAAACTGTGGGGGAGAGATTCCTGGGAGCAACCCTGAAAAAACTGGCACTGATGGGAAGGTTCCTGATAAAGCAATAAAGAAACATTCCCACCAGGTGTATTTACAGTTAGCGGAGTCAGCAGGACTGAGTTATTTCTTATGATTGACAGACCTCCCAAGACATTTTGTGGCAGGGTTATACATATTTCTTTTAGTTTTTATTTGAGAGGGGGAGAGAGAGAGAGAGAGAGTGCACGCACAAGCAGAGGGAGATGCAGGCTTCCTGCTGAGCAAGGAGCCTGTTGTGGGACTCCATCCTAGGACCCTGGGATCATGACCTGAGCCGAAGGCAGACACTTAACTGACTGAGCCACCCAGGCATCCTGGGGTATATTTCTGAGTTCTACCTCAGTGCACTTGCTCCAAACACCATCCTTCTCTATTCTTTTGTTTGCCTCCCTATCTAATGACTGATACCACTGATAAGAATAATATCTCCTAGCCCCAAATATAATTTAGTGAGTGGAGGAAACATCATTAGCTTCTTTTTACAGGTGATGAAATTCAGGCTAAGGGAAGCTCAATAATGAGCCCAGCCTCCTATTCCTGGAAATGGCAAAATTTGAAACCTGTGTCTCATCCTGAGCTCTTTTGCTGAGTCCCCAGAGGCCGACAGACTGGTGCGTAGGCATTTGGGCTCTGCAGCCAGGCTGTGTGGGTGTGAATCCCAGCTTAGCCATCTCCCCACTGGTGCATGGGAAGTCTGTGCCAATGTCCTCCTTTGTAGGGTGGGGATAAGAATAGGACACACCTCATAAGGCAGTGGTGAGGCTTGAATATGCTGGCTTGTAAAAGCTCCATCATGCCCACTAAGTGATCAATGGGTGTTAGTTCTTGCTATGTTCCCTGTACTCTCAGCTCTCCCTTCTTTGGCCTCTTTCGTTATCCATACTCAGTACTCCTCAGTACTCAGTACCCAGTACTCTCAGTACTTGATACTCGGTACTCCCCAGTACTCCTCCATACTTGAACTCAGTACTCCTCAGTAGATCCGTCTCAGTTTTACATATAAACATTTAGCATGGTTTCTTGCACAGGCAGATGCCAAATAAAGGTCACTTGAACTGTACTGTGAAGCAGCCAGCATATCTAGGAACATAGACTCTGGAGCCTGTTTAACCTGGGTTCAAACCCCAGACCTGCTGCTTACTAGCTGTGTGCTCTTGAGCGAGTGACTTTAAGCACTCTGCTCCCCAGCTTTCTCATTAAAAAGTTAAGGGATAATCAGTATTTCCCACCTTGGAAGTTCACAGTGACAATTAGAGAAGTTATTATATGTGAAGGGCTTAGAACAATGCCAGATTCATCAAAAGCACTATGTAAAATGCTTGCTATTACTGTCATTTTCTTTCTAACGTGTCTGTCTTACCTCTCAAAGTAGATGATAGGCTTTTTAGAACAATCAGCCTTCAAATATCAGGGGCTAACGCCGCCACTGTTCATTTGCATCCCCATTCATGCACATTTCAGCATGGCTGTTCCATGCCAGAAGCATTGGCTTTCCTGTGTGTCTTTCTTCTAAGGGTCCCTGACTTCATGGGGACTCTGGATCCTTTAGTTTTCTGGAATCACCATCCTTAGCACATGGTCTGCCAGAAGAGAGAGTGAGAGGAGATTTGGGTCAGGCCTGGACACATGCGAGGCATTTCGCTTGCATTTCATTGGCTATAACTCATCTTATGACCCACCTACATGCAAGGAACTTGGGAAATATAGGCACTTCCTGTGCGTCGCAGGGGACAGTGTCATAGTTTGCTTAATGCAGAGTCTGATCACTGCCACACCAGGGATGATATGGTTCCCCAAAGGAAAAGCAGGTTGATAGGAACAGAGAAGGAGTGGAAAATGCTATTGATGTCACTATCTTCAGATTATTTAAAGATGATTTGCAAGACTCAAGTGCCTCTCCACAATGTGATACTCATCACTTTCATTAAAAGAAAAATGGGAAAGTGATTCCACAGCATTGCAGTTCTCTGTGCCAGAATGGATGGATCCCAGCAGCATCTCAGAGCTCTCTTGGTTATGGCCTCAGCTCTTGATGTACTTGTCCTCAGTGCTGCACCCATAAAGTCCCCGCACTGGGGGCTTGCTGGGCAGAGAGAAGAGGGCAGTGTGGTGTGTCTTATGCTCGCCTCCTGTGCAGGTTGTGGAGAGGTGGGCTTCTAGCAGGCCCAGGTGCCTTGGGGCATGCCCAGTACAACAGCAGAGGGATCAAATGAGGTTTTGTTCTAGAGAGGAAGGCAAACTTGTAAACAACTCAAATTAGTGTTGTAACGGAGCTATAAGCCACAAGATACACAAGAGGGAGATTGTACTAATTGAGGGAATGGGAAAGATTTCACAAAGAATTAATGAGTCTTAAACAATGAAAATGGAACAAAGACAAACATGGGGAAGTCTGCTCCTGCAGAGCTGGGACCCCCAGGCCCATCCTATTTACACCTCAGGCCCAGTTCATCTCCAAGGATACTAATCTGACACTTGAACTTGAACTTTTTATGAAACCGCGTTAGGACCGAGGTGACCAGATGTCTTGTTACTCTGGTCCTTCTGTATTCTCCAAGAAATATTTGTCAGTTCTTAGTAACTCATTTGCAAACCTGACACTTATCGAAAAGCTATAATTTTCATAAAGGATTACTCCATTGGAATTATTAATGTCCTTCCTGTTTCTCATTCCCGTTTCTTCATCTTCTCCACACCCCACCCGGCAGCTCAGCCTCCACTCACTCCAGAATGGCATCTTGTCCTTCTGGACCTTGCTTAGAAGACCGGTCCTTCACCTGGTTGCCTTTAAAAGCTTACCTCCACTTTCATATAGGGTCCTGTCTGCCCTCGCCATGCCCTTTTCCTCCTGGCTGACAGGCGTAAGACATGATGGTCTCATTTGACAAAGTATTTGTGGAGGGATTTGGAATGAAGCCTATTAAGAACTCAGCTTCGGGGGCACCTGGGTGGCTCAGTGGGTTAATGCCTCTGTCTTCGGCTCGGGTCGTGATCCCAGGGTCCTGGGATCGAGACCTGCATCGGGCTCTCTGCTCAGTGGTGAGCCTGCTTCCCCCTCTCTCTGTCTGCCTCTCTGCCTACTTGTGATCTCTGTCTGTCAAATAAAAAATAAAATTAAAAAAAAAAAAAAGAACTCAGCTTCGGCAAGTTGCACAGTTTGCCCATTAGATGACAGCAGTGTACCAGCTCTGCAAGAGCAAGCCTCAGAACCCTTGAAACGGAGAACCCAATGCGACACCTGTCAGGGAACAGCCCATTCCTAAACAAGCACCCACCCACTATATACGGAGATGGGCTGTGTTCTATGAGGAGACCAGTGGATGACTGAGTTTGGAGAGTTATGAGTTAATACAAAGTGGTATGGAGAATTTACAAGAGTCACTAAATAACATGATTCCTGGGGGCCACAGTCTCAAGTCCTCTATTAATAAGGTGATCTTTCTGTTGGGGGTGGCTTGTTTTCAGCAGTGCTGTCAGTCTGCCAGACCCTATAGCAGTTGGGCTCTTCATTTCCTCTCGTAGCCTGTTTTGGTGTTTCATGTTGATGTCCTATAGTCTTTCTATTTCTCTCTCCCCTCTGTTTCTGTCGGTACAGATAAAGTTACCAGTGATGGTCAAATTGGTTACCATACTTCATTTCATTCCTTTCTGTTCCCATTTCCTGCTCCCATGCCCAGATTTGGCTTCATTATTATGCCTAATGTACAGGAATACGATCTACTATTGTCATTTAGGAAACTCTAAAAAGCACGGTCTTCCCATTCTAAAGTCATGTGTTGGAGTGATGTTCTCTTCACATTGTATTTTAAGAGAGTCAAGGCGTGGGGCACCTGGGTGGCTCAGTGGGTTAAAGCCTCTGCCTTCGGCTCGGGTCATGATCCCAGTGTTCTGGGATCGAGCCCTGCATCGGGCTCTCTGCTGGGCAGGGAGCCTGCTTCCTCCTCTCTCTCTCTGCCTGCCTCTCTGCCTACTTGTGATCTCTGTCTGTCAAATAAATAAATAAAAATCTTAAAAAAAAAAAAAAAGAGAGTCAAGGCGTTATAACTGAGATAGATAATATATTAGCTGCATATATACCATTGACGCAAATTCATCTATCTATGCTAACTAAGGCTTAACACTAACTGAATGGAACATAGAGAAAGTAAGCATTTCATTTTTTAAAAGATTTTATTTATTTATTTGACACAGAGAGAGAGAGAGATCACAAGTAGGCAGAGAGGCAGGCAGAGAGAGAGAGAGGAGGAAGCAGCCTCCCTGCTGAGCTGAGAGCCCCATGCGGCTCCATCTCAGGACCCTGAGATCATGACCTGAGCCAAAGGCAGAGGCTTAACCCACTGAGCCACCTAGGTGCTCACAAGCAAGCATTTTGAAATAACTATTTAAAAGCAAAAGTAAGGCATGTTAAGTGTAAAAAAAGTATCTAAAAAGCATAAAGCACAAAGAAGGCAATGCATTTTGCTGTGTACTTTCATGTATTCTGTCCCCCAACCCTAAGGAAAAAACCTGGTATCAGTCTGTATATACCATACAGAAATATTTTTAATAATGTCATTTTTTTAATTTTTAAAAAATTTATTTATTTATTTATAAACATATAATGCATTTTTTAAAATATTTTGTTTATTTATTTGACAGACAGAGATCACAAGTAGGCAGAGAATCAAGCAGAGTGAGGAGGAAGGGAAGCAGGCTCCCCGCTCAGCAGAGAGCCCGATGCGGGGCTTGATCCCAGGACCCTGGGATCATGACCTGAGCCGAAGGCAGAGGGTTTAACCCACTGAGCCACCCAGGCACCCCTAATAATGTCATTTTTAAAAATATTTAATTACTTATTTGTCAGAGAGAGAGAGAGAGAGCACAAGCAGGGGGAGGGCAGAGGGAGAGTCCCTAATAATGCCATTATTTTTAGGAGTTTTTTAAAAAAAGATTTTATTTATTTATTTGACAGAAAGAAACACAGCAAGAGAAGAACAAACAGGAGCAGAGGGAGAGGGAGCAGAGAGCTGGATGCCAGGCTTGAACTCAGGATCCAGGGATCATGACCTGAGCAGAAGGCAGATGTTTAATACTGAGCCATCCAGGCATCCCCCTAGTAATGCCATTTTTTAAAAAAGATTTTATTTATTTATTTGACACAGAGAGATCACAAGTAGGCAGGCAGAGAGGGAGAGAGAGAGAGAGAGAGAGGGAAGCAGGCTCCCTGCTGAGCAGGAAGCCCAATGCGGGACTCAATCCTAGGACCCTGAGATCGCTACCCAACTTGAAGGCAGAGGCCTAACCCACTGAGCCACCCACGTGCCCTAGTAATGTCATTTTTAATGGCCAGTAAGTAGTCCATTCTAAAAAAGTGTAATGTATTTGGCCAATCCCCTGTTCTTATTGTTGGTTTTCATTTTTTTCTGTTATAATTCATTCTTTAACAAATACACTTGCAGATAGATTTGTGTTCATTCATGATCTTAGCCTTAGTACAAATTGCTAGGAACCAATTCTTTAGTCCAAAATTTTAAGACTATGATATGCATTGTCAAAATGACCATCAGAAAGTATTTACCTGGGGCGCCTGGGTGGCTCAGTGGGTTAAAGCCTCTGCCTTCGGCTCAGGTCATGATCCCAAGGTCCTGGGATCGAGCCCCGAATCAGGCTCTCTGCTCAGCAGGGAGCCTGTTTCCTCCTCTCTGCCTGTCTCTCTGCCTACTTGTGATCTCTGTCTGTCAAATAAATAAATAAAATCATTAAAAAAAAAAGAAAGTATTTACCTGAGTGCCCTCACATCCTAACACTGAATAATAACTGTAATAATAACTGTAAAAATAGCAAGAGAGTTCTATTTCTGTGCTATTTATAGTTCTTTGATTACTGTTTCTTATATTTATTTTTATTTATTTCACTTTCTTATATTTATATTTATTATTTATATTTGTGTTTATTCTTCACGAATTGCATATTCATGTCATTTGTCCATTTAAAATGTACAGTGCTTATTATTTCCATTGATCTGTATAGTCTTTTTGTATACAGATATTTACCCTTTCTCTGTAATGTATTTAATGTATTTGCAAATATTTCCCTAAATAATCCTTTGCTTTTTATTTTTTTATTTTTTTTAATTTTAAATTTTTTATAAACATATAATGTATTATTAGCCCCAGGGGTACAGGTATGTGAATCGCTAGGTTTACACACTTCACAGCACTCACCATAGCACATACCCTCCCCAATGTCCATAACCCCACCATCCTCTCCCTACACCCCTCCCCCCAGCCCCCCTCAGTTTATTTTGTGACATTAAGAGTCTCTTTCGGTTTGTCTCCCTCCCAATTCCATCTTGTTTCATTTATTCTTTTCCTACCCCCCCCCCTTGCATCTCCACTTCCTCATATCAGGGAGATCATATGATAGCTGTCTTTCTCTGATTGGCTTATTTCGCTAAGCATAATACCCTCTAATCCATCCACGTCATCGCAAATGGCAAGATTTCATTTCTTTTGATAGCTGCATGGTATTCCATTGTGTGTGTATATATATATATATATATATATATATATATATATATATATACCACATCTTCTTTATCCATTCATCTGTTGATGGACATCTAGGTTTTTTCCATAGTTTGGCTGTTGTGGACATTGCTGCTATAAACATCCGGGTGCACGTGCCCCTTCGGATCACTACATTTGTATCTTTAGGGTAAATACCCAGGAGTGCAATTGCTGGGTCATAGGGTAGCTCTATTTTCAACTTTTTGAGGAACCTCCATGCTGTTTTCCAGAGTGGTTGCACCAGCTTGCATTCCCACCAACAGTGTAGGAGGGTTCCCCTTTCTCCACAACCTTGCCAGCATCTGTCATTTCCTGACTTGTTAATTTTAGCTGTTCTGACTGGTGTGAGGCGGTATCTCATTGTGGTTTTGATTTGTATTTCCCTGATGCCCGGTGATTTGGAGCACTTTTTCATGTGTCTGCTGGCCATCTGGGCGTCTTCTTTGCAGAAATGTCTGTTCATGTCCTCTGTCCATTTCTTGATTGGATTATTTGTTCTTTGGGTGTTGAGTTTGATAAGCTCTTTATAGATTTTGGATACTAGCCCTTTATCTGTATGTTGTTTGCAAATATCTTCTCCCATTCTGTCAGTTGCCTTTTGGTTTTGTTAACTGTTTCCTTTGCTGCACAAAAGCTTTTGATCTTGATGAAGTCCCAATAGTTCATTTTTACCCTTGCTTCCCTTGCCTTTGGTGATGTTCCTAGGAAGAAGTTGCTGCAGCTGAAGTCGAAGAGGTTGCTCCTTCATCCATTTTGAGTCTATTTTATTGTGTGGTGTAAGGAAATGGTCCAGTTTCATTTTTCTGCATGTTGCTGTCCAATTTTGCCAACACCATTTGTTGAAGAGGCTGTCTTTTTTCCATTGGACATTCTTTCCTGCTTTGTCAAAGATTAGTTGACCATAGAGTTGAGGGTCTATTTCTGGGCTCTCTATTCTGTCCCATTGATCTATGTGTCTGTTTTTGTGCCAGTACCATACAGTCTTGATGATGACAGCTTTGTAATAGAGCTTGAAGTCCAGAATTGTGATGCCACCAACTTTGGGTTTCTTATTTATTTATTTATTTATTTTTCTTTTTCAACTTTGGGTTTCTTTTTCAATATTCCTTTGGCTATTCGAGGTCTTTTCTGGTTCCATATAAATTTTAGGATTATTTGTTCCATT
>ML111888.1:16700-34658 GCA_003697995.1 Taxidea taxus jeffersonii
GCTGTCCAATTTTGCCAACACCATTTGTTGAAGAGGCTGTCTTTTTTCCATTGGACATTCTTTCCTGCTTTGTCAAAGATTAGTTGACCATAGAGTTGAGGGTCTATTTCTGGGCTCTCTTTCTGTCCCATTGATCTATGTGTCTGTTTTTGTGCCAGTACCATACAGTCTTGATGATGACAGCTTTGTAATAGAGCTTGAAGTCCAGAATGGTGATGCCACCAACTTTGGGTTTCTTATTTATTTATTTATTTATTTTTCTTTTTCAACTTTGGGTTTCTTTTTCAATATTCCTTTGGCTATTCGAGGTCTTTTCTGGTTCCATATAAATTTTAGGATTATTTGTTCCATTTCTTTGAAAAAAGTGGATGAGATGTTGATAAGGATTGCATTAAATGTGTAGATAGCTTTAGGTAGCATAGACATTTTTACAATATTTGTTCTTCCAATCCATGAGCATGGAACATTTTTCCATTTCTTTGTGTCTTCCTCAATTTCTTTCATGAGTACTTTATAGTTTTCTGAATATAGATTCTTTGCCTCTTTGGTTAGGCTTATTCCTAGGTATCTTATGGTTTTGGGTGCAATTGTAAATGGGATTGACTCCTTAATTTCTCTTTCTTCTGTCTTGTTGTTGATGTAAAGAAATGCAACTGATTTCTGTGCATTGATTTTATATCCTAACTCTTTGCTGAATTCCTGTACACGTTCTAGCAGATTTGGAGTGGAGTCCTTTGGGTTTTCCACATATAGTATCATATAATCTACAAAGAGTGATAGTTTGACTTCTTCTTTGCCAATTTGGATGCCTTTAATTTCTTTTTGTTGTCTGATTGCTGAGGCTAGGCATCCTTTTCTTTTTAAAAAAAGATTTATTTATTTGTTTGTTTATTTTAGAGAGAGAGAGTGAGTGAGAAAGTGTATATGTGAGTGGGGGGGAGAGCGGCAGAGGGAGAGAGAGCTCTGCTGATTGAGGAGCTTGATGTGAAGCTCAGTCCCAGGACCCTGAGATCATGATGTGAGCTGAAACCAAGAGTGGGCCGTTTAGCTGTCTGAGACACCCAAGCACCCCGTTCATCATTTTTTTAAAATTTTTTATTTATTTTTTAAATTTCTTTTCAGTGTTCCAGAATTCACTGTTTATGCACCACACCCACTGCTCCATGTAATACATGCTCTCCATAATACCCACCACCAGGCTCACCCAACCCCCCATCCCCTCCCCTCCAAAACCCTCAGATTGTTTTTCAGAGTCCACAGTCTCTGATGGTTCGTCCCCCCCTCCAATTTCCCCCAACTCCCTTCTACTCTCCACCTCCCCATGTCCTACATGTTATTTGTTATGCTCCACAAATAAGTGAAACCATATGATAACTGACTCTCTTTGCTTGACTTATTTCACTCAGCATAATCTCTTCCAGTCCCATCCATGTTGATACAAAAATTGGGTATTCATCCTTTCTGATGGAGGCATAATACTCCATTGTATATATGGATCATATCTTCTTCATCCATTCATCCATTTGAAGGGCACCTTGGTTCTTTCCACGGTTTGGCAACTGTGGCCATTGCTGCTATGAACATTGGGGGTACAGATGGCCCTTCTTTTCACTACATCTTCTACATCTTTATCTTTGGGGTAAATACTCAGTAGTGCAATTGCAGGGTGGGTAAGCTCTATTTTTAATTTCTTAAGAAATCTCCACACTGTTTTCCAAAGTGGCTGCACCAACTTGCATTCCCACCCACAGTGAAAGAGGGTTCCGCTTTCTCCACATCCTCTCCAACACATGTTGTTTACTGTCTTGTTGATTTTGGCCATTCTAACTGGTGTAAGGTGGTATCTCAATGTTGTTTTGATTTGTTTCTCCCTGATGGCTAGTGATAATGAACATTTTTTCATGTGTCTGTTAACCATTTGTATGTCTTCATTGGAGAAGTGTCTGTTCATGTCTTCTGCCCATTTTTTGACATGATTTGCTTTTAAAAAATATTTTATAAGTCTGCTAGTTCTTTAACAGCTTCATTGAGGTATAAGTGAAATATACTAAACTATACATATTTCAAGTGAACAATCTGGTATTTTGACACCTGTACACTTGTATGACACCATCACCAGAATAAAAATAACTGCATATGTCCCTGTGTTTCATTGTGCCTGTGTAATTCATGTACCCCTCCATTCCTATCCCCAGGAAGCTATTGATCTCTTTCTGTCCCTAGCAGCTAATTTGCATTTTCTAGAATTTCATATAACTGGAATCCTATAGTATGTATGATTGATTTTTGCCTGGCTTCTTTCTCTTAGTATAATTATTTTTATATTTATGCATGTTGTTGCATCTATCAGTAGTTTATTCCTTTCCATGGTTGGACAGTGTTACCTTGCATAGCAGTTGTTTATCCATTTACTTGTTGACAGTCATTTGGATCATTTCCACTTTTTTGCAACTACAGTAAAGGTTGCCATGAGCTTTCAGGTACAGTCTTTGTATGGACAACGAAGGAATGGTTTTTAGATCATATGGCATGTTTCATTTAAAAAAAAAATTGCCAAACAATTTTTCAAAGAGTCTGTGCCACTTTACATTTCCACCAGCAGGTATGAGGGGTCTAGTTGGTGCTTCCCCTAACCAACATGTGATGTGATCAGTCTTTTAAATATTTAAATTGTATTTCCCATATGATGCATAATGTCAAACAACTTTTCATATACTTATTTGCCATCTGTATATCTTCTTTGGCAATATTATCAATTTTTGAGGGTTTAAAAATATTCTGGGTTCATGTTTCTATCAGATGTATATCTTGCAAATATTTTCTTCAGTCTGTGGGATTGTCTTTTCATTCTCCACTGAAATGCTTTCATACTTCTATTAAAAAGCAGATGTTCATATATGTGTGGGCCTATTACTGGACTTCTTATTCTGTGCTATTGACCTATTTGTGTATCTTGACACAAGTATTTCACTGTCTTGAAAATAAGTCTTAGAATCAGTTAGTGTTAGTCCTCAAAATTTGTTCTCTTTTCTCAAATTTGTTTTTTTATTATTTATTTATTTATTTATTTATTTTTTAATTTTATTAACATATAATGTATTATTTGCCCCAGGTATACAGGTCCGTGAATCTCAGTCTTATACAATTCACAGCACTCACCATAGCACATACCCATACCAATATCCATCACCCAGCCACCCCATCCCTCCCTCCACTCTCCTCTCCGGCAACCCTCAGTTTGTTTCCTGAGATTAAGAGTCTCATGGTTTGTCTCCCTTCCTGGTACCACCTTGTTTCATTTTCAAATTTGTTTTGGCTATTCTAGGTCCCCTAAGTTTCCATATGAATTTTAGAATTCAAACAATGAGTTTGTCATTTTTTACAGAAAAAGCCTGACTGGGATTGTGTAGTAGATGAATTTGGGAGAGAATGGAAATTTTTACAACATTGAGTTTTCTAACCCATAAATATAGTATATCTTTCCATTTTTTAAGGCTTTTATAAAATTACTTTCAGCATGTAAACTTTTATTCTATTTTATAAAAAGATTTTATTTATTTATTTGACAGAGATTACAAATAGGCAGAGAGAGAGAGAGAGAGAGAGAGAGAGGGAAGGAGGTTCCCTGCTGAGCAGAGAGCCCAATTCAGGGCTCGATCCCAGGATCCTGGGATCATGACCTGAGCCGAAGGCAGAGGCTTTAACCCACTGAGCCACCCAGGTGCCCCTAAACTCTTATTTTAAATCTATTTTTACTTTTAATAGTTTTGGAGTTATGGAAAAATTTTGAAGATAGTACAGAGATATCCATACCCTATCCCCATACCCAGTTTCTCCTGTCTTTAACATCTTATGTAAGTATGGTACATTTGTCACATTTAATGAACAAATGTTGATACATTATTAATAACTAAAATCTATATTTTATTCAAATTTCCTTAATTTTTACCTAATGTGCCTTTTATGATATGGGGTACCCCCAGCGGGACAAGTTGTCTTGTCTCCTTGGACTCCTCTTGTCTGTGACAATTTCTCAGGCTTTCCTTGTTTTTGATGATCTTGATAGTTTTGAAGACTATTGGTTAAATGGGGATTTGTCTGGTGTTTTTCTCACAATAGATGGGGGCTATTGGTTTTGGGAGGATGACCACCACAGAGGTAAAGTGTCATTGTCATTGCCATTACATGTATCTCATCATATCACATCTTAGGTGTATACTATTAACATGATTTATCAGTGTTGATGTGATTCTTGATCACTTGGCTGAGGCAGAGTTTTTATTCTGCAAAGTTACTATTTTTTCCTTCCTTGTAAATTATTCTCTTTGGAAAGAGGTCACCATGCACATCTTGCACTAAGGAGTGGGGAGTTATGTGCCCTTTATTTGAAGGTAGAGTATATAGATATTAATGTACAGATCTTTCATTTTTTAAAAAGCTTTTAAAAGATTTTATTTATTTATATGACAGAGAGAGAGAGAGCACAAGCATGAGGAGCAGCAGGAGAGGGAGAAGCAGGATCATGACCTCAGCCAAAGACATATGCTTAATCAACTGAGCCATCCAGACAACTCAGATCTTTCATTTTTGTCAGATTTTTCCCATTTTGTATTTTTGATGCTATTTGAAGTGGGATTGTTTTATAAATTTTGCTTTGTTGTTAGTCAGAGAGAGAGAGAGAGAGCACAAGCATGAGGAGCAGCAGGAGAAGGAGAAGCAGGATCATGACCTCAGCCAAAGACACATGCTTAACCAACTGAGCCATCCAGACAACTCGGATCTTTCATTTTTTGTCAGATTTTTCCCACTTTGTATTTTTGATGCTATTTGAAGTGGGATTGTTTTATAAATTTTGATTTGTTGTTAGTGTTTAAATATATAGTTGTTCTTTGTATATGGATCTTGCAATCTTGCTAATCTTGCTTATTTGTTTCAGTACCCTTTTGTAGCTCCCATTGAATTTTCTATTAGGTTTTCTGCAAATAAAAATTATTTTACTTCTTTCTTTTTAATCTTGGTGCCTTTATTTCTTTTTCTTGCCTTATTACATTGGCCAGAACCTCTAGTCTAATGCTAAATAGAAGCAGAGAGAACAGAAATCTTTATCACGTTCCTCATCCTATGGGGAAGACATTTAGTCTTTTAAAGTATGATGTCATCTCTAAGATTTTTAAAAATATTCTTTAAAAAAAAGATTTTATTTATTCATTTGACAGAGAGAGACACAGCGAGAGAGGGAACACAGGCAGGGGGAGTGGGAAAAGAAGAAGCAGACTTCCTGCCGAGCAGGGAGCCTAATGCAGGGCTCAATCCCAGGACCCTGGGATCATGACCTGAGCCAAGGCAGACACTTAATAACTTAGCCACCCAGGTGCCCCCTTATAGATATTCTTTATAAGGTTGAGGAAATTCCTTTCTATTCCTTGTTTCCTGAGAATTATATTTTTAAGTCACTATTAATAAAATCCTTTATTTTAAAATTGTATTTATTTGTTTATTTATTTTAAGAGAGGGAGAGAGAAGTGGGGAAGAGCAGAGAGAAAGTGAGAGACAGAATCTTAAGCAGGCTCCATGCCCAGTGTGGGGCTCAATCTCACAACCCTGAGATCATGACCTGAGCCAAAATCAGGGGTTGGACACTTAACTGGCTGAGCCACCCAGGCACCCCTTGAGAATTTTTTAAAAATAAGAATAGATGTTGGATTTTTTCCAAGCGCTTTTTCTTTATTTATTGAGATGACCTTATGCTTTTTATTTTAAAATTTATTAGTATGATGGGTTACCTAGATCGATTTTTGAATGTCGAATGAACTTTGAATTCCTGGGGAAAACTGCCATAATGTATTATCCTTCTGTTATGATGTTTGATTCAGTTTGCTAAACTTTTATTTATTTATTTATTTATTAAATATTTTATTTATTTATTTGACAGACAGAGATCACAAGTAGGCAGAGAGGCAGAGGAGAGAGAGAAGGAGGAAGCAGGCTGTTCACAGAGCAGAGAGCCCGATGCGGAGCTCGATCCCACGACCCTGGGATCATGACCTGAGCCAAAGGCAGTGGCTTTAACCCACTGAGCCACCCAGGCGTCCCTAAACTATTATTTAGAGCATTTATATCTGTGTTCATGAGAAAAGTGATCTGAGTTTTCTTTACTTGTAATGTCTTTGATTTAGTGTACATGTAATGTTGATTTTATATAATAACATTTGAAGGATTTTCTCCTCAATCTCTAAAAGAGCTTGTGTAGAATTGATATTCTTTCTTTCTAAACTGTTTGCTAGAATTTACTATCAAAGCCATCTTGTCTTGGAATTATCTTTGTGGTAAGGTTTTTAGATTACAAATTCAATTTCTTCAGTAGGTAGAAAGCTATTCATGTTACCTCTTTCTTTTTGCATATGCTTTGGAAATTTGTGTCTTTTAATTAACTGATCCATTTCACCTGAATTGTTAAATTTATGTTAATAAATATTATGTTAATACTATTTTTTTATGTTTTTGCTAGCTGTAGAACTTGTACAGTTGTCACCATCTTATCCTGATATTAGTAATTTGTGCTTCTCTCTTTTTCCCTGATCACAATGGTTAGAAGCTATCAATTTTATTGATCTTCTCAAAGAACCAGCTTTTGGTTTCATTGATATTTCTCTATTGTGTTACTATTTTCTATTTAAGTGATAATGTACTCTGATCTTTATAATGTCCTTTGTTCTATTTACTTTTAAGTTTAATTTGTCTTCTTTTTCTAGTTTCCTAAAGTATATCTGAAACATTTCTTCTTTTCTAATATAGGCATTTGGTGCTATAAATTTTATCTTGGTTAGTGTTTTACTTTCTTTTATATATCAATTACTGAGAAGTATGGTATTTAGTTCCTAAATATTTAGAGCTTATGCAGAGATCTTTCTGTTCCTGTTTTCTATTTTATTTGTACGACTTAAATAACTTTACATTTATTGAGAATTGTTTTATGGACCTAAATGTAGTCCACTTTGAAAAATATGTCAAGTGCACCTGAGAAGAATGAACTTTCTGCTGTTGGTAGATGGAATATTCTAAAAGTGCCAGTAGATCAAATTGGATGATAGAGTCATTCAAATCTTGTAATGTTCACAATGATTTTCTGTCTACTTCTTATATCAGTCCATATCAATATGGTATAGCTAAGAATAATTTATTCTGAAGTTTTAGAACAATGTTAAAGTGGAGTCAGCAGTATTCCATTTTGTCCTCCTTACTGGGGAGACCATCATTATAACATTTTCCAAAGTAAGTTTCTATAAAATAGTAGTCTGGTGACATACGCTGTGGAAACAATATCCTATAGGGTCAAATGGGTATGAAACATATGGACAGTTAATATATATATAAACACATAAACAGCTGTTTAATTTGGTTAATTAATCATTTCTCAAATTTATTTGTTCAAAGCATAGTTTATATACATAATAATAAAAACCATCAGAACTAAAATTATTTGGGACATATTTTGAGATATATCAAGTAAATATGGCTTTGGCTATTGTGTTAATACAGATATTCTCTATCATATTAAGAAAATACTTTTAAAATCCTGTTCTGCCATTTTTTTTTAGAAATACAGATACCAAATTTTATCAAATCCTATTGAGATAATTAAAAATCTACTAAAGTGAAATATCAATTTATACATATTATTTTTTAACATAAAGATGATATCAATTTGTTAGAACTTTATTTGGATTAATATTTATTATTAAGAATTACCTAATTTTTCTGCATATGTCAGTTTTTTCAGATTTTGGTTTTAGGGCTATGGTATCTTAAATTAATTTGGATTGTTTCCATTTGTTTCTGTGCTGCAAAGTAGTGTACAGAGCACAAGAACTGTCTATTGTTTGGAAGTTTGGAAAGACTTGCCCATAAAACTGTCTGAGCCTGGAGCCATAACTAGATTATAAATGGGAACAATTAAGGGAATGTAGTTTGTATTGTATGTAAAGACTGGGGGAGAGTTCACTGCTTGGCATAGTGAAGAGGTCTGCTTAGCGTAATAGAGCCTCTTAACACTAAATGTAATTAAAACATCAACTCCCCCCCCCCAAAAAAAAACCCATCAACTCCCTCTATGTTCTCTAACTTAGAGTTTGTTTTTATCAGGTTGATACTCACAGGATTGATCAGCTGAGGCTTTCTTTCTTTTTTTTTTTTAAGATTTTATTTATTTATTTGACAGACAGAGATCACAAGTAGGCAGAGAGGCGGGAAGCAGGTTCCCTACTGAGCAGAGAGCCCAGGACCCTGAGATCATGACCTGAGCCAAGGCAGAGGCTTTAACCCACTGAGCCAGGCAAGCTGAGGCTTTCTGTACTTTGACCAGGATAGAAGCCTCTGGCGTAATCTTGACCAACAGCAGAAGAAGCTGTGGTGGTTAGACCCCTGTTAGCACTGGATAACCTGCTCCTGCTACCAAGTGAGCTAACCTGAAGGAGAGGGCTGGGAACAGAGCATCCCACCTGAGCAAGGGCTCACTGCCTTGGAGATAGCAAGCTCAGCACAGGCCATGGTGCCTACAATCCTGACCATAAGTGCCCAGTTCTCCATGTCAGGGTATGCACGTGGTCATCACCCAACACCAGTTCTCTTCTTCATGGGCAAATCACCTCCTGTTGCCTGTTTCTCTAGGTCTGCTCTGTTTATTTGATAACCAAAACATGAGCCTGTAGTCTTTGGAGTATGATTAGCTCCTGGCATCAGAATCAGGGTTGTGACTTAACCTCTTACTCATCATTTCTATTTCTTCTCTCTCCTTTTTTTCCTTTTCTTTCTTTTTGCTTTTGAATATTTTTACCATATTTAAGTGTACACCTCAGTGGCATTAAATACATTCACACTGTTGCACAACCATCACCCTCATCCACGTCCAGAACTTTTCCTACCTTTCCAGACTGAAACTCTGTACCCATGAAGCAACAACTCCCCACTCTCCTTTCCCCAACCCTTCTATTTTATGTCTTTATTAATCCCTGTACTGTGGGTACCTTATATAAATAGAATCCTATAGTATTTGTCCTATTGTGACTGCATAACGTCTTCAAGATTCACTGTAACATGTGTTAGAGTTTCCTCTCTTTTTAAGATTCAGAGTTAGTCCATTGTGTGTATTTGAACAGAGAAGCAGAGTCTGACAGTCATTAGAGCTGCGTCACAATAATGAGGCACACGAGGAAAGGTTCGGTGCATTCCTGCTCCATGTGCTCCCGGAGTTTGTCTTTCCTAAGGTTTGGCTTCTTAATTCTTATTAATTCTTACTGATTCAGTGTTTCCCAATGCAATTTTTTTCCACCCCCTTTAAGGAGCTAACAAAAATCTGTTGTTCATAACAGAAGACCTTTGACTGCTATGGCCCAGGATCCAATACTGAGACTGATCATCATGGAAACCGTTGTTTCTTTGTGGCTGAGAGTATCAGTGTAGATTCATAGAGATGATTCACACCTGAAGTGGCTCTGTAAATTGAATCCATGGCTCAATAAACAAAGGCTTTAAATAAGCATGAGAGAGTATTTTGCAATAAGAAATTACTCATGAAAAATCTCTTGAGATGGGAAGTCCTATTTACCCTATGATTTGTGAACACTAAAAATACAGACATGACATAAAAACAGTCAGTTCTTACTCTTTAAGATCTTTTAAAGCATTCTTTCTTTTTTACAGAATTCTGAGAATCAGAAAAATTGAGCAAAAATATTTAAAAAAAATTTAAGTAGAGAAGAAAGGCTCAGGAGAGAAAAGAAGCCAACAGAAGACACTAAAGTATGTTGGGTGTGTTGGGTTTATTGACTAGGTTGAACTCCATGGGGTCCAAACAGGAAATGACTTGTATCTCCTCCAGCACTGCCTTCAGACCAGCTCTGTGATGTGCTTCCTCCTCTTTGACAGTGTCTTCTGCAGAACCTGTGGCATCAAATTGTTTTCAGTAATAAAAACAAGTCCCATCTGACTGAAACTTAGTTGCACAATGCAAAGGACCAGCCCCAAACACCACATCTTGCTTTTTTACCCTTTGTCCCAATTCCAGGAAGATCTGTGGCTGGGGACCAGAGTAGTTTGCTGGGGCTTCCATAGCAAAGTCCCACACACTGGGTGGCTTAACAACAGAAATTTGTTTTCTCAAATTTCTGGAGGCTATGGGGCTTGAGATCAAGGTATCAAGTTTCCTCTCGGGCCACTCTCCTTGGCTTGCAGATGGCCATCCTTCCCTGGGTCCTCACATGGTCTTCTGTCTGTACATGTCCATCTTAATCTCCTTTAGAACAACACCAGTCATATTGGATTGGGGCCCACTAATCACTTTACTTTTTAACTTAATGACCTCTTTAAAGACCCTGTCTCCAAATACAGTCATGTTCTGAGGTTCTGGGGGTTGGAACTTCAACATATGAATTCTGGGGGGACACAATTCATAACGAGATAAGCCCCAAATAGGACCCATGGTGCGGAAGAAGCACGATCACATTTTTCTTCCTTCCCCATTTCCTATGTCTGTGCTGTTTTCAAGATCACAGGGGTGGGGATGGGGATGGGGAAGGAAGGTTTGAGGAAAAGAATTTTAAAAAGTATTTTTAAAGTTAATTGCTATAGCTTGCTCTTGGCTAACCCTGGCTGGCAGTAGTGGCATGGTTTGTCTGTGGCAGGACTGAAGTCCTACCCCTAGTACCTCAGAATATGACCGTTTTTGGAGAAAGGGTCTTTAAAGAGGTGATTAAGTTAAAATGAGGTCATTACTCATTCATGTAATATTATTGTGTCCTCGGAAAATGAGAGAGAGACACACACACAGATGTACACACAGAAGAAAGATCATGTGAGGACATGGTGAGAAAGTGGCCACCTACAAGCCAAGGAGGGAGGCCCAGGCAAGAACCAAACATGCTGACACCTTGATCCTAGACTTCCAGCCTCCAGGGCTGTGAGAAAACAAATGTCTTTTGTTTAATTTACATGGTCTATGGTACTTTGTGATGGCAGCCTGAGCAACATAAAACAGGGCTCTTCAGAGATAGGCAAATTCTGTCTGGTTGCAGAGCTGTCTTTTCATCTCCCTTACAGCTAGGCGGGCAAGTTGTGTACTCTTCTCGTGCTCCTAGGGATTGAAGCACTTGTATGCAATCCAACAAAATTGAACCCTACAGATTTGTTCCTGTGGTCACCTGGGCCTGACTGCTTTCTGTTCACAAGGACTTGCAGGAAAACAGCCACTGACTTTTCTGACTTTGCTCCAGGGTGGATCAGAATCAGCCCATGGGACTAGGTGGGAAAAGATTTAATGTTACCTGCTCTTTTGTCCCCACCCCTCCCCAGGATTCCCATTCACAAAAACATCTCTATTCCTCTAGCCAATTGAGAAAAGTAAGAACACAGCATGCATGTCAGATTCTCTCTGTTGGCATTCAGCTCCATGGCTGCCTTTCTGTGTTCGCCTCTATTTTACAGTGGGCCAGAAGTCTGAAAACTGCATTTCTCAGACTCCCCTGCTGGCTGTTTCCCAGGTGTGGCCCATCAGCAGGAAACAGTGGTGGGAAAAAAGAGGACTAAAATAGAAGTGTCTCCCTGGGTCTGGCCCTGGACACTGCAGCAGTAGCAGGTGATGGCAGGGTCCAACAGCATCGTTGCAGCCACAGCAGTGACAACAGTTCCAGAAACCACAGTGGCCTCAAGTGTGGCTCCAGCTCAGGTAGCAGAGTCCTGACCTCTGGGTAATCCCCATCCTCATTCTATTTTACTTCTCCAGTTCTGCCAACACATTTGTAACCAATTTGCAGCATGACAACCCATTTTACTCTATGCAGAATGGTTTCTGTGTCCCTGTCTCAATATTAACTGAGACAATATGCAAATCAGCTGATGTAAATAGGTCCTGATGAGAATGCACAAGGTGGGGCTGTAGGGGGAGGGGTCACTGGCTTCCCAAGACAATCTCTGTTCTACTCACTCTGACCATTTTAGCCACTGTGGCTTTTTATGGCACAGGTGTGACCCTTGTCACCATCTGCCACTCAAGTTGTTCTTTGTGTTTTGAATTTAACCCCTAGTAATTGACCCTGACTCCACCCCTCAGCGCCATGCTTTGCTCATTGAAAGCTTGGCTGCTACCTCTTTGATGCTAACTCTTGTTTCAGGCTTCTTGTGCCCAGACATGCAGCATATGGCGTTCCTGCTCTGACTCTGCCAAGCCAAGCTCCATGCACAGTCTGCTCCATTTCTCTCCCTGGAAGCAGGCAAAGTTCATTTTAAAATTCCAGGTGTATTAGCCTGGGCTCAACCAGAGAAGCAGTATCCTCAGGAAAAAGGATCAAAATATGAAAGGGATAGAGGATCAAGGAATTGTTACAGGAATGTGGCCCCACACAATTGGGGGAGCTGGTTAAGCAGTCTCTCTAAGTCTGTTTTCTCCATGTCTGATGCTGGAATTTTAAGTCCACAGGACAGGGATTCAGGAAGGGAATATGGATGTCAAGGGTAGGCTAGAAGGCAGAGCATGGACTGGAACCCCAGAGGATGGTCTGAAACCATGTCAGTTCCTGTTGCCTCTGACCTTGTGGTGTGTTTGTTGAAGCTGAGTTGAGGAGATGGAGCTGGGAATACAGCGAGGCAAACACATTTAAAGCCCCCAAGGTAGAGAATCAGAAGAGAATGGCATAGAAAGAGTTGTGATGATCTGCAGAGGTTCTGCCTTTAGTTGTCAGGTGAGTACTGATCAGTATATGCACATGAGGAAATTCCCCAAGCCTAGGAAAACCACCTAAAAGAAGAGCAATAACTCAGTTCACATAAGATCAGAAGTAGTTCCTATTCCCACAAAGCAAAGTAAAAAACCTTCATAATTCACAGGGAAACCAACAGAATACCCAGAAATGTTAGGTTTGCCTCAGTATTGGGGCAGAATCAGCCCTAGACTAACATTGCCTGGTTCTACCTAACAAAACATAAATATAAGACATGAAAGGATCAAACAATTTCCAAGTAATTTAACTACATTCCAAAATAAAGCTCAAGAATATTTGCAGACATTACAAAATATCTAGTACCAAACAAGGTAATACAATGTCTGGCATCCAGAAAAGAAAAAAAAAAAAAAAAAAGACAACTATCAGGCATGCAAAGAAGAAGGAAAATAGGACCCATTATGAGGAGAAAAATCAGTCAATAGAAACAGACACAAGAATGAAACAGGTGGTAGAATTAGTAAACAAAGATATTAAAACAAGTATTACAGCCAATCTCCAGATGTTTGAGGAAGTAGAGGAAAGATGGGCTGTGTTAACTAGACATATGGAAGATTTTTAAAAAAGGACTCAAATCAAAGATCTAGAGATGAAATTTACAATGTCTGAGATGAAAAATGCACTGGATGGGATGAACAGAAGACTAGATATTTCAAAAGAAAACATTAGTATATTTGAAGACATAACATTAGAAACTATCCAGAATGAAACCCAGAGAAAAATAAAGAGAAAAATAAACAGCATCAATGAGCTGTGAGGCAATTTCAAACAGCTGAATATATGTGTAATTAGAGTTTTCAAAGAATAAAAGGGGGGCAGAAAAAAGTGCAAAGAAATAATAGCTGAAACATTTTCAAGTTTTATGAAAAGGATAATTGGACAACAGAGAAGCTCAGCAAATTATAAGCGCAACAACAACAAAAACTATATCATGGCACATCATAATTAAATTGCTTAAAGCCAAGGATAAAGCAAAAATCTTAAAAACACCAGAGAAATTTCACTTGTATTTATATTCTCCAAAGAGTTGAAAGCAGAAACTCAAACTGACGCTCATACACCCTTGTTTATAGCAGCATTATTCACAGAAGCTAAAATATTAAAACAACCTAAGTTGTTCAATAGATGAGTGGATAGAAAATGTGATATATACATACCATGGAATATTATTCAACCATAAAAAGAAATGAAATTCTAATACATGCTATAGCATGGGTGAATTTTCAGGACATTAGTGAATAACAATGACTGAAATAAACCAGACACAAACATAGATATTATATGATTCCACTTACATGAAGTATTAAGAATAGGCAAATTAATAGATACAGAAAGCATAATAGAGGTTCCTGGGTGTGTGAGAAAGGGGGAATGGAGATTTATTGTTTAATAGGTACAGAGTTTCTCTTTGAAATGATGAAAGAGTTCTGGAAGTGGATAGTGGAGATGATTGTACAATACTGTGAGTGTATACTTAATGCCACTGAATTGTACAATTAAAAATGTTTAAAATGGTAAATTTTATGCTATATAAATTTTATCACAATAAAGACAGAGCACTCAGAGAATGTGAAACTATAGAAACAGGAAAAAATATTGGTCATTGCCAGAGGTTCAGAGGCAGGGAAGGAGGGAGTGATGTATAGATGGAATATAGGAAATTTTTAGGGTGGGAAAACCATTTTTTATGGTACTATAATGGTGGGTACATGATATTATGCATTTATGAAAACTGATAGAATGGTGAAATGCAAAAAGTAAACACTATTGTAAACTAATGACTTTAGTTAATAATGCATCAATATTGGTTCATTAATTATAATAAATGTGCCATACTAATGTAAGATGTTAGTAATAGAGGAAGCTGCATCAGGAGAGGAGGGAAGGTATAAAGGAACTCTCTATATTTTCCTTTCAGTTTTTATTTTAAACCCACACTGCTTTAAAAAGTAAAATCTACTGGGGTGCCTGGGTATCTCAGGTGTTGCTTAAGAGGCTCCCTCTTGGTTTTGGCTCAGGTCATGATCTCAGGGTCCTGGGATAGAGTCCTGTGTTGGCTCAGTCCTCAGCGGGGAATCTACTTGAGGATTCTCTCTCTCCCTCTAACCCTTTCCCTCCTCACACACTATCTCTTTCAAATAAATAATCTTTAAAAAAATAAAGCCTATTAATTACAATAAAAAAATAACAAAAGAGCAGAGGAAGAAACATATATGAAGAAACAATTTAAGAATGACAGAAGACTTGTTCTAGGAAGCAATGCAACTGAGAAGATAGTGGAGGAAGGTACTACCAGAAAAAACTATCAATCTAGAATTCTTTACCAAGTTCGATATTCTTCAAAAATGAAGATGAAATAAGAACTGTTTTTTGAAATAAAAAAAACAACTAAGAATTTATCACCAGCAGACTCACAGTGCAAGAAATGTTAAAGAAAATCTTTCAGGCAGAAAGAAAATGATGGCAGATGGAAATCTAGATTATGCAAAATAGATGGAGAACAAAGGAAATGGTAACTAGTGGATAAATATAAATGTATCTTGGTGCTGCCAATTCCTAAGTTTTGGGGGCACTCTGCAATCTTAATGTTAAATAGCTTCCTTGATGATTCAGTCTTTGTGAGTTTGCTAAGTCATTTATGTCTTTATGCCATGATGCCATTTTGACAGACCATTTGCTTTCCCAATTCCAGATTTTTTTGCATTTGTCCCTTCTTCCATTATGTCAGCCATTTCCCCAGAATTGGTGCTTATATCCCATCTGTTGCTGCATATTAGAAACAGACAAAATATAAGTATATTATTTAAATATTAACACAGAGCAACAGTGAGCTGTGGGGCAATTCTTCTTTTGCATTCCATGTCCCTTGATTAAAGTAGGTTACCAGTGTGCCTTCCCCTCAAATTATTCTTGTCAACTGCTGTAAATCTCCACTTAGGTCTGGAAGGTGTTGATGAGCCCATTCCATCATAATTCAAGTATAAGTCACTTAGGTACTAAGAATATTCATATTTGTGAAGTACTTAGGTATTTGGACATTTTGGACTGAAATGTGATCATGCAGTTATTTTCAAGCAGTAGGAAGCTGTGTGGTGCCTTAGAAAGAAGCCCTTCTGGTTCTAGGTTGGTTAGGACTCAGGGGTTCTGGGTTCTAGTTCCAGTTTTCTCCATATTAGCTGTCTGTCTTTGGTTAACTGACATCACTTATCAGGATCTCACTTTCTTCATCCATATTTTAATGATGGAGTTGGGTGTTGGGGATTTAAACATTTTATTTTTTTTAGAAAACATTTTCTATTTATTCTGTAACAGTGGAAAGAAATCACATTTTTTTCATATAGTTATAGAATAAACATAAACTGAGTACTTTGAGGCATTTCATGGAGATGTTTGTCACCATCCATGTCCAATGAATCTATTTACTCCCCCAGCAATTTGTGACATTCCACCAGTGATCTGAGATTAAGGAGTGGGTATTGCGTGTAGTGGTCCAAATGGAAGATTCAGGTATGAATGAAGAATAAGATCAACAAAGAGGATCCTGTATCAAAGGAGGTAAAGAGCTGCCCATAAAACAAAGGGTTAAGTTACATGGGGGACACTACATGGACCAACTGGTTGGTACCAGAGTGAAAGGAAGAAGGTAAGGTTTATAGGAGCAAGGGAGTCACACATCACCATCATGGGACAGTAGCATTGTCTGGTTAGACTAGTCCCTTATAACAAGGACATGCTGAACTTGCAATGTGGAGCAGGAGATACCCATTGAAGGGCTGACGGCAAGATTACATTAGTTTCAGAGTTATAAATCTTGGTCATTTGGGGATTGATAAAATCAGGCTGATAAAAAAGGATTTCTGAAGAACTTTGAATCAGACACTTGACTTCTCAGCATCTTTTAGGATTGAGAATTGTATTTATTTAGTGTTAGGTACTGTTCTAAGCACTCTGCATGTATTTACCCATTCAATTATCACAATATGACGTGAAATATTTCATGGAGTAGGAAACTGAAGCATAAAGAGTTAAAATAATTTGTCTAAGTTTTATATAGCTGGAAAGTGGCTTTTCTAGGAGTCAAAGTCAGACTGTGTGTCTTCAAATCACACTCTAGCCACTATGCCACTTCAGTAAAATTAAATAAGCTTATCAATCAATTTTGGAAGATAAGATAATGTGCTTAACTTTATTAAAGTTTTCAAATAGATTTAATACAGTTTTATACAATTTTTCAGTTTTCCAGAGACAAAGGCAGCATTGTCTTTGTCCACCAGAGGGTGCTTCCAGCACAATCCCCAAATTCATGGCTCTCAGCCTCTCTCATGGTTCTAATAGGTTGAGTCCCTGCAACTATCTACTGATGACAGCAGCCAGACTCACTCAGTTGTCCATCTTTGACAAAATTCAAGGGTGTTCAAAGCAAGGGGCAATCAAACTGAAGGGATTCTGTTCACTGTGATGTTCTGTTTGTGGCTTTCCTCAAGAAGAGGAAACTGGGCAGAGAATGACATGTAAATCTGACTCATGGTGACGATTCTTGTGTCCTGTGAAGGGGAATATCAAAAGGATAGCCTAAATTGGATATTCTGCAGACATACACCAAGCCAGGATGTTGGGGCACGTGGGGCAGCCAGGAAGGGGTGTCCCGGTGGAAGGAAAATGTCAGGACATCCTTGGGGCTAAGCACCAGCACTAAGACCTCTCAGTTGCTAGTTAATAAAATCAACCCTTAAAATGCTGTGCAGGACTTCAGGTAAGGAAGAAGTTTCCTGTGATAAGACAAAAAGGGAGAGATTTGTTAGGGTTGCCCTCTTGTGTTGGAGATGGTTGAGGAAGCCACAAATTAACTATTTTGTTAGCTTTTTTCTTTGTGTATGTGCATGTTTGTGACTTTATGGTCACTGGACAAGTGGTCTGTGAAAAATACAGTACACTGATATGAGGGAAACACAAGAGTGGGAATTTTCAGTATTCTAACCATAACACACACACACACACACACATACACACACACGAGGATAGCTAGATGAGGACACCTTTTCTGATAATTTTTTATGGTATTGACCATCACTTTATAGGATGGAATGTATCTTATCTAGATAAAATGGATATTAAAGCATCTTAGAAAAACTTTAAAATCCTAGTGTATACTTTGAAAAACTCTTGGGGTTCCAAGGGAGCTGAGAAG
>ML111889.1:0-12228 GCA_003697995.1 Taxidea taxus jeffersonii
TGGAAAAAAAGCCTGTGTTTTTTAATTTTGAAAAAACTGAAGTGAAAGGATAAGTCTCTGAAGAATGTGACTAATACCAATTTAAATGTCATAAGAGATATCTTTCACAGGTTACTTCAGTTCATGCAGTTTCTTGATATTGATGCTGTATGCTTCATATTGTTTTTAAGGGAAATGTCAAGGATGCTTTATTCATAAAGATGCCTCCAAATACACCAAATCTGGGGAGATTTACTTTTTTTTTTTTTAAAGATTTTACTTATTTATTTGACAGAGATCACAAGTAGGCGGAGAAGCAGGCAGAGAGAGAGAGAAGAGGAAGCAGGCTCCCTGCTAAGCAGAGAGCCCCATGCAGGGCTTGATCCTAGGACCTTGGGATCACGCATGACCAGAGCCGAAGGCAGAGGCCTTAACCCACTGAGCCACCCAGGCGCCCCTGGGGAGATTTACTTTTTAAATCTTGGATGTGTCTATTTGACTTAAGCTCAACTAATATC
The DNA here is from genome assembly GCA_003697995.1 of Taxidea taxus jeffersonii. NCBI lineage: Eukaryota > Metazoa > Chordata > Mammalia > Carnivora > Mustelidae > Taxidea > Taxidea taxus. The sequence goes on from ML111889.1 coordinate 498, forward strand.
TATTTCTTCTTGAATATAAATTTTAGGGTTGTTAGTAGTGTTTAAATTTATAGTCTGATAAAGGATCAAAACTTACTTCCCTAAATACGTCTACTTGCTTCTGCTGTTAGGTGTTTCATATTGTTAGTAGTTGAGCTTTTATGAATATGGATAAACTTTTTAAATAGTGTGATTTGTTAATTTGGAAAATAATGGAAAATATTTCCCAGAAGTCCTATAATATTTGCAGACTCCAATCTAAATGAGAAACATTTCAGTCATTTAGACGTTACTCTGATTTCTAATCTCCTTCACTTTTATATTATTTGTTAGAAATTCACACAGAGCTAAATTTTGTGGATTATACAAACATAAATTTATATTGAAGAGGCCAGGCAGGAATGTAATTGGGTGGATCTGGGTCAGAATAATTATTGTACATGAGCATGTGTTTTTAGCTGTTTTAAAATAAAAGTGAGCTCATATTGAGTTATATAGGAGCCTAAAATCTAAATTGAGCAATGAGATGCATGACATAAACACATAGTCATGGTTTATTTTTCCAAACATAGAGCATGAGGATAAGAGGTTAGTTTAATATGAATATGCATTTTTCTCTTTGACTTCTACATTTAACCTTTATGGTTTCAAGGAAAGTACACAGGGGAAAAGATGTAGAAGGGACTGTAAATCCAGCTGCATATATGGGGTCTGCTATGTGCTAGGAATTGGGTAAATTGCTTTTTATATAACATATCATATTGCCCTAATACTCCAGTGAGGATGATAGACCCATTCTATGCATGATGAAACTGAGGCATGGTGAGGTCAGATCTCTCATATGATGTCTTCCACTTTTGCATAGAAACAAGTAGAGTGGTTCCAAGTAGGAAAATCCAGGTAGTGCTAAAAGGACCAGTAATTGAACAAAAGGATAAACACAAAGAGGTAGTAGCTGATGAACCCCTGTTAGAATTTCATTTAGTTCAAGGAGAACTATGCACTGTCACTTCTGCTTGATCTTGAGGTTCTTGGGAGAACCAGAGACTGTTTGGATTTTCTTGATCCAGTGAAGCCTTCCAGAGTTCTTGACATAATACCTGGAGCCCTTCTCTAGTGCTGGACTAGAACATTGGGCTAGGGATCCTGAGTCACATATGTGAATATGTGTCCTGCAGAGAAGGGAAGTGTGAACTCTGATACCAAGGGCAGGTATCAGAGAGGCTTGCAAATTTTTATGTGTACATCTTCTCCCCAAGCATGTGTGTGCAGTGTTTGGCCCTTGCTTTCCTATCTATCTTTTGAATTTATTAGTTGTTGGCTTACCTTTGGTACGTTCACTTCGAATTTTGAGTAAAATTGAGAACAATTTTCTGGATGCTGTCATGTGGTAAATAATGTAGTTTCTGAGTGTTCACGGCATATTTCTGGGATAGTCTGCAGAAAGGATTCCTTTCTTTATTGCTGTAGAAAGAGAACTGCCTACATTCTTTTGCCACAAGGAAAGAATCACCGCAATGGGTTGGGCAAAACGTCCTTCAAAATAACTTGAAGGCAATTTTGAAACTAAACGATCCAACAAGGGTTCAAATATATGTATGTATGTGCATATGTATATATATGTAGCTCTACTGTATTTTATACAAGGTAATGGGCAATGATTTTGACTTTTGTTCTTGGTTCCTCTTTGCTTATGGTGTCTACCCCAGATGAAAGGAGATGTGAATTCATCACACAGAATTCAACCAGAGTTCCTGACAGTGCAAGATATGTGTTTTTCTTTTCTTTTTAAGATTTTTATTTATTTATTTGACAGAGATCACAAGTAGGCAGAGAGGCAGGCAGAGAGAGAGGAGGAAGCAGACTCCCTGCTGAGCAGAGAGCCCAATGCGGGACTTGATCCCAGCACCCCGGGATCATGACCTGAGCTGAAGGCAGAGGCTTTAACCCACTGAGCCACCCGGGTGCCCCAGATGTGTGTTTTTCTTGATAACATATATGGATTTTCTGTATAATGTGTATTACATCATTATTGTGAGGCAAAGCCCTTACATATGAAAAGAGGAGTACCCTTGTATGTTGTGGAAAAGAGAAGAGAGGAAACCATAATTCATTGAATACTTATTAGTAAGTTAATTATTATGTGACATGCTTGCACAGATTCTTTTAATTTTCATTTAAAAACTATGGGCACATATTTTACTATCTCCATTTTACGAATTACAAGAATGAAACCTGCAGGGATTGAATATCTTCTCAAATCCCAGTTCACATACTGAATGGATGTACCGGAAGATGGACTAGTCCTGTTTGTGACAGAACTCGAGATTTTTCCACTAAGTCCACTACTTCTCTTTTATATTATTTATTCACAAAGATTATTCACTACTATTTTATGCCAGATTCTATGTTAAATTCTAAGGATAGAGAAATGATCAGTATATATTTTTGAAAGATGACCATTAAAATTATAAAATACTATGACTGTTGGAAGGGACAGGAGCTCTTCTCATATTACAGTGTACAAAGGTAAGAATTTGACTATGCAGTAAAAGTTAATTGATGGAAGTGGTTTGTGATGGTTTATTTATTTATTTAATATGTTATTGATTTATTTGATAGAGAGACAGAGACAAATATAGTGAGAGCGAAAACAAGCAGGGAGGAAAGGAATAAGTAGGCTCCCTGTACGGGGCTCAATCCCAGGACCCTAGCATCATGACCTGAGCCGAAGGCAGACGCTGAACTGACTGAGCCACCCAGGCACTGCTGTGATGGTTTATAAACCATTCTTGCTGTACTGTTGTATGCTCTAAGAGTATTTGATGTGGACTTCCAAATAGTAAGGGTCTAGTTTGCGTTTAGAGATTGTGATTTTTGCACTCTATTTCAAAAGTAGAACTTTTGGGAGGGCGGAATTTGGATTTGTTGCAAACAGATTTGAGTTTTGGTTAGGCAGAGGAACCCCATGTTTAATGGAAGTGGGAGTGGGAGGTAGAAATCTAGATAATGACTCCACACCAGTGGTTCTCACATTGAACGTGTCTCAGAATCTTTGTTAGAAGGTTGTTAAAATACAGATTTCCAGGCCCACTCAAGTTTCTGACTCTGTAAGTCTGGGCCAGTGCCTGAGAATATATGTTTCTAACGGTTGCTAGGTGATGCCCATGCCACTGACCTGAGGACAGACTTTGAGAACCACTGTTCTACACGAAAGTATTATCTTACTCTTCTCATGTAGAATGGGCACAATATGGAATAATTTATGTATTTCTTGGGCCAGCTTGTTTTAGCAACTGCTTTGGCTTCATCTTGTAACTTGTTTTAGTTACTGCTTTGGCTTCATCTTATGAGATCTGGTGATCTTGTATACGTCAGGATCTAGAAAATCCACAAGATCAATACCACTTCTCTCTGTTCATAAAATCCTTAAAAAATGCAAAGTTATTTTTGCAGAAATAGTTTAGGAGTTCATTTATGTATTTACTGAAAGGAAACTTTAGGGCCCCTTGTTGAATGAGAAAATAGTCTGTTAAATAAGACCATTATTCCTGTGTTTTCTCATTTCTAAGTGATAACCAGTTGCATTAAAATCACTCTGAGGCAGCAGGCATGTTTGGGATGATTTGGTGCACATCTGTTGTACGATGGACATCTTATTTACTTCAAACAGAAGTGAACTCTGGAAAGAGACACCTCTCTACATTGTAGAGGAGCAAATTGTATTTTCTTGTACCTGGCATTTAATCCAACCATCAAGCCCAATGGGCATGAGTTTCTCTAAACTGAGTGAAGTGATAACTAAACATTTCAACCTCAGACTTGAGTGTTTTGGTGTAACATATAAAATGCACTCAGCCGAGACCCTAATCCACAGTATTCATTTTTTTTCCGCCTTGATTTATGTTTAGTACTTTGTTAGATGGTTCCCTTTTCATCTGATTCCACATGGATGCAATGTTTCCTGTCTCACAGCCAAAGTCAACCTTTTAAGGCCTACAGGGGTGTTGTAGACATATAAATTAACAAAGCAGAGAGAAGGCTGGATTCCAGGACCACCTGGATTGCCAGCAAGAGCTCTAGAACCACAAAGGTTGGTTGATGTCTGGAAGGTCAAATGACAAGTACACAGGGAAGGGCCTCTGAAACCCAACAGCAGCAAAGCTTATGGAAGTAACATTTCTTATAATGGAGGCAGAAGGAGATTCAGTGTAATCAGTGTAGGTTAAACAGACCTGGGATATATTAGTCATGGATCTTTAAAAAAAAAAAAAGTGCTTACACTCCTTGAAAAAAGAGATTTCTGTAACTTTATTTCTATAGCTTGGCAATTGTAGGGGGTAAAGGGGCTAGTTCATAAAACCAGAAATTTTATGCAAGCTTTTCTAAATTGTTACCTGTGCTAGGCAAGATTGGAATGTTGAAGCAGTGTTATGGACGAGAGAGTCACATGTTTTTGGATCCAATCAAGTGGCTCTCTGGGTTTATACAATCATTTTTCTCTTGTGGTTATGAAAGATTATTGATAAAGAGCTAAATTATAAAAACCCTTCTTTTTAAAATTATATACTTATTAGATCTTCCTAACATGTCCAAGATCTCCAGGGTGTGCTATGTGTAACAGTTTATAAACAATCTATTATTGTTGATTTAGAACGAGACAGCAGATGTGTTTGATAAACAACTTTAACACTTTTGAGAAAAGAGTTTTCTGTAATACAAGTCGCAGCAACCAAAGAACAAAAATTTTGGATTTGATGGAAGTCATGTATAGTCCACAAATAATTACTTGAGTCTACATAATTTTGCCTAAAGAATCATTTAATTTTAAAAGTGCAAAATGCCTTCTCTTAATTTGTCACCACCCCTTCCCTGCTCCAATCAAAAATCTTGGGATCAAAAAAGAGAAAAAAAGAACTGGGTTGTTTACTATAACATGTCCAAGAATTTATAGGGTCTTACCAAAGGCAATGAAACTGTCAGCATGGTTTCTTATAAGTTTATTATGCATCTACACACTGGCATGTGTTGTACATTTGTTGGAAGAAATTTTCTAATATTCACTTCCAGGATTCTTTGGCTGTAAACAGCTGGAAAAGTCAAAACTCCATGAGCCTAACTGGACGTCTTCTTGATCATCAGGTGTCAACAACTTAAGATTGACTTTGCACCTCCAAGCGGTCACACAGTTAGTGTTTTAAAATTTTCCAGATCTCCTGGCATTTTTTCTGTTTCCATGGAAGTCTCAGAAACTCTTTTTTAAGATTTCAAAATTAATGTTTAAGAATGTAAGATGTATCAGAACATGCAATTTTATTTTGTAAGCACCAGCCAGGATTACAGGGTTAACCTATATTTCCTGCTCTGTGAATTTCACTTTCTCTACATGTACTGTAGTCACTTGGGTAGTTGACATCTTCCCCAGAGACAGCAGTCTTATTGAGGATTATGAACATTTATTGGTTTAAATATATCTCATTCTTGGCAAAAGTAGCAAGTAGGGGATCTTCCTTTCTCCCCTCAGATATATTCATACTATTTTATCATTAAGTATTCTCTTGTTTTCTAGGCTCACTACCTGGGTTTGGTCTCCCTGCCCTAATACATTAAATGGATCAGGACTTGGAGTTTTCATTTGACTAATTCCACTGGCTTCATGTTGTCATGTTCTTTATGTTGCTGTACCCCTGGTCTAGCCCTTCTTTTGGGACAAGTAAACATCTAGGTTGCCATTTTCTCTTTAAGTGATGGGCTGAGGAGACAAGGCTAAAGGATAGGCATACTCTCACTTAGAGTATGTTTTCTGTAAAATAAAAACTTTAGCAGGATGGGTCCTATAATAAGTACAAAAAGAAAATACCACTTTCAGTGGAGATAGTAGAGTATAAATATGTTGTAGTTGTCCAAAAATATTTCCCATCCAAGTACTAACCAGGCCCGACCCTGCTTAGCTTCCGAGATCAGACAAGATCGGGCACGTTCAGGGTGATATGGCCGTAGACTGTCCAAAAATATTTATTGAATAAATTTTCCTACTGGATGCTCAAGAGAATTCACCTTACTTCACAGACAGGATGGTAAGTGCCATGGATTGGCCATGAAAGTGGCTTTCAAGTGGGATGAGAAATGAATTTTTCATTGGACTGCCTAACATCTTTTCTAGTATATTTTAACATCAGCCTGCTGCTGTCTAAAAATTATGACAGGAGATCATTTTTTTTATTAAGGTACCCAACCCCTATTCTTAGGAAGTCAGATATTATATGATATTAAGAAACTAGAAGCAAAACAAAAAGAACATATGAGATGTTATAGGAATGAGTAGTACAGAGATCTCATCTCTTCTGGGGTGGGGGAAGTCAAGGGAGGCTTCCCAAAAAAGAAATGTCCAGACTGAGACCAGAAACACGAGCAGGTATTAATTAAAGGACTGAAAGAAATCTTGTATTGCTGAGTCACAGAGGTCAGGGGGACATGTAGTTTGAGATGAGGCTGGAGAGGCACGGAACAGGAAACATGGATTCTTACGAGTTTTGTACAGGAGTCCATTTGTCCTAAAGGAAATGGGAAACCACTGAAGAACTTTCAGCAGGGGTGTAGTATGATTTTATTTGTATTTTTAAAGGTGAAGGATGAAGGCAGGCCAACATATTGTTGCTGTTATAAACATTTTAATGCCAATAATTTATAGTCTTAACAATGACCTTCATTGAATTATTAAGAGGTGGCAAGTACTGGGTCATGACTGGAAAAGATATACCCACATGGTAGACTCTGGGGTTATCATGAGCATCATGAGCTAGAAGATATGTGGGGGCACCTGGGTGGCTCCATTGGTTAAGCAGTTGCCTTTGGCTCACTCAGGTCATGATCCTGGAGTCCCAGGATGGAGTCCCGTATTGGGTTCCCTGATCAACAGGGAGTCTGCTTCTCCCTCTGACCCTCCCTCTTCTCATCTCTCTCCCTCTCTCTCATTTTTTCTCTAATAAATAAATAAATTAAAAAAAAGATATACAGAAAGAGGGAGACACAGAATGATATATTGAGCAGGGAGAAGAGAAGGAAGGGAAAAAGGGAAAGAGGAAGGGAAGGGGAGAGGAAGACCAAATTAGGAGCTTTCACATACATGTGCAAACTCATTTAATTCTCACAATCCATTTACAAAAGAGAACTAAAATTCAGAGCAGTTCAGAGTTTGAGACGTTAATTTGCCCAAGATCATATAGCAAGTGGCAGAGTTGGAATTTTAATTCTGATTCTCCTGTATTTTCAAAGCTCTTTCTCATAGATCTCCTTGTCCCTAAAGAAGGAAACACAACAGCTGAATAGAAGTATAGTGAATCCTAAAGTAGAGCTAGAAGATAGAACTTACCCTTTGTGATAATTCTTCTAGTGAGTAACCTTCAGTGGGTAATAAGTATTCAAAATGAAATGCTTCCATCCCAGGGGGAGATCTGTCTGAGGCTCTGTAGTTGGATGGATGTTTGTATGATTTTCAAGTTAAAAGATAATTAATATTTCACTGTTCTCTTCATTGTCAGTTGCTGAACCACATGCAAATTACCTTCTTCTATCCAGCAGGGCTTTCATTTCCAAATTTATTTAAAAACTTGATTACTCCTTTATTATTTGTTGTTCATTTCACAAATAATTATTGTCTCATAAGTTCCAGGCACTGTTCAAGGTACTGGGAAAGAACAGTGAACAAGACAATTTGTTTGTTTGTTTTTTTTTTTTTTGCTCTCATTCATTTAGTAAATTTATACATTTTGGTTTCTGATGCCTCTGTGTTAAACGTAACAAGTTTCAAATTAATTTAAACTTTCCAGTTTTAAATTTCTGTGGCCTGCATTCAACCTCCATTTCTCTTCCTTCTGCTTTAGTTCTGAAATTTTGAAACTGCTAAACAAATATGTGCTACCTACCAATACTCTTGGGACTTTAAGGATTTTTTTTTTTTGATTCTTCCTTTGTAGTCTTTATTATTCCAAAGAGAAGAGCACTGAAGCTCATTTTTTTGATTATGTGTGCTGTGGCCCTCAACAAATATTTACCCTCTGATTTCATTTTTGCTCCTCCTTATGTAATATTGTTCCTATACTCCTAAATTTTTTAGGTAAATTAGAAATATTTTCCTGCCTTATTAGATTTTTTTTTAAGCATGCTGTTGTGTCTGCACTTGTGGCATGGGTGATAGAAGATTAAAGCCAAATCTTGGAATTTGATGAAACACTTTTCTAAACCCTGTGAGTTCATTTTCAGGGAGCTAATATGATAATCTCAAACACCTATAATTTAGACAAGAGGAAGTCAGATATTCTAAAGGATACTTACTACAGCCAAAATACTTTGAATTAACAAAATCGGATGTTTGTGATGATCTCATTCTCTGCGTCCTACCTAGATATCCGTACTGCGACATTTGGTTCCTTGTTATTGATTAGCCCATCATGAAATTTCCAGGAAGGAGGATTTTATATATATTATATCCAGGAAGGAGGATTTAGACATTGAAATAATGATGAATTGATGTTTTTATCTATGGTGCCTGATTCCAACTACCTAAATACTTTATTTGAGGGGATTAGTTTTAGGTCTTATAAAATTAGAAGGCAGCAAACAGAACTGACCTCTTTCTTTGTATTCATGGGTCAGTCAAGTCTGTGATAACAGTGGTTCCTTCAATGCTAGTAAGCAACGAGGGGACATAAAGCTAACTCTTGACTGAACAGCAGGCTGGTGAGAAAGTTCTAGATTGCTCCCATTGGTTGCCGATTGATTTATTGGTTGACACCACAAGTGGGAAGGGAAACCGGAATGTGAGATAACCACAGAATACAATATTTTAGGAGAATGATACATCCTTGCTCTTTACTTTTGCAGAACCATATTCCTGATTATAGACTAAGAGAGGAAGTACGATCCAAGGCATTTGGAATGGTGTCTATGTGGAAAGCAGGGCTTACCGAATAGTATTAGGTGACCAGAAATGCACATGATAATCCTGGGGAGTCTGCATTATGGTTTTATACAAGGCAAGTAAACAAAAATAAAAATATTGAGTGTGTTCAGTTTAGGAAATTTTTTTCTTCTGATTTCCCAAACTGAACACACTCAGTATTTTTATTTTTGTATACTTGCCTCTAGTAACACATTAGTCATGTATCTGTGAGGAAAGCATGTCCTGGTGCCCAGGTCTTTTTTCTGATTTTTATAGCATTCAATACATTTACTGGAGTTAAGATTTTTATTCCAGGGACACATTGTTTTAAATACATTGTTACAGAAGTTTATGTGCTTGTTTTCTGCAGATTTATGTGGTTTCCTAAAACTAATTTGCAGTATTTCTCTTCTACACACTGGGGAAGGAGGAGGGGAGAAAATGAACATAACATTTTAAGAATGGAAATTTTCAGAGATGGTCAAGATTTATCCCCATGAAGACTGACTAATTGAACCTTGTTAAAATTAGGACTTGAGAGAGGGAGGATTGGCCTTCAGAGCAAATTCAGCTCTCACACAACTCTTTGGTATCAAAATCTGAACGATCTATGGAATACTGTGGCTGGATTGATGGGCCTGTTGGGGCAAGTTCTTTCCACTCCCACCTCTCTTGATGAGGCCGGATCTCAGAGATAATGCTGCTAGGAAGGGCATTAGCAACTTTGTGGTCTAGCACCTACTCAGACATGGGAAAGCATTGATGGCTGAGGCAGCTGTCCTAGAAGTGGGATCCCCAGGAAAACTTCTGGAATGACTATATCTAACTGATGAGCTTGGATTGTCTATCTTTACCAATATTCTGCATATCCAGTGAGAAGCTCACCAGTGGGAATGAAGTTTTGTCAGTGAAAGTCTCATCGGGGAGAGATTATTTAGGGTCTGTTTTCATAGCAGTGGGCAGTAAAAATATGCTTAAATCCTGTTATCAGAGTAAGGATATTTGTGTGGTTCTTTATCCTGTATTTGCATATTTGAACTATCCTCTTCAGTTTTATCGTCCTCAGGAATTAGTTGAGGTCAGTCTTCTTTTTTTTTTAAAACAGCGTTACATAAAATATTACATGAGAAAGTCCATCTAATCTTATTTTTAGCATACTCTACACCTCTGTTCATTCAAGTTTTCATGACCATATCCAGGTGTTTGTATTCATGGAATTTTGCCAATTGCATATTCCCTTTTTGGCCCTCACAGAAATATTTGAAATATGGGACCAAGTGTTCAAGGCAAAACAACTCTACTGGGAATCATGAAAGCTACAGTGTAGTATATCATAAAAGCTGTAGTATACCTGGGTTTAACTTGTGTCTTAGACTGCAAAGATACTGAGACTTCCTGCGTAAGGACAGACTGAAAATAATTCCTCCTCTACCAGCTGCAAATCGTGTATTTCCTTCCCTAGGTAGACCTGGAGAACCCTGGGGTGCTGAATCTTGGACGAGAAACTTGTCAGTCCCATCTTGGGGGAATTGGTTTCTCTGATTTATGCTCCTGTTGTTCCTACTTCTCTCATAGCTAGTTCTGATTCTCTCAGGGAAAGGATAGTTCATATAATGGTCATGGCTTTGTTACCCTACTCCAAAACTGAAGCAAAATCCTCTTCCAAGGCATGTGGCTCTTAATTACTAGAATGTCATCACAGTCTTTATTATGGTTTTATTTTGTCTCATGTAGCCTAGAATAACAGAGGTAATCATCCTGATCTGGTTCCTGCCTCCCACAATTCCAAGGAAATTGTATTTTCCTTAATAAGGATGCCAAGTTGGAGTGGGCATAGAGGATAGTGAAAAGAATGGGTAGCAAACATGGCATCTTCTCTCTTGAGAATGGTTGAGGGAACAGGGTTGATTGGTCTATAGAAGCAACTTGCTGTTCCTTTTATTTATTTGAATGGTTTTCATGGAGAGGAGACTATAAGACCCTTGAGTAGAGGACAGAATTAGGATGAAGAAGTGACAGTTACAGAAAGTTTGATTTGAATGTTTCTATTGATTTGAACTGTCGAAGAATGGAAAAGATTGTCTTGAGAGAATGGCCCGAAATGAGTGGACACCTTACTCATGGTGGCTGGCCACATGGGCAGATGTTGTTGAGGAAATTCTTACATACACTTGAGGTTGAACTAGATAATATCAAGGGCCCTTTCCAACTCTGATATTGTGAGTTCATGATTCAGTTGTCAGTAATTGAAACAAAATATTAAGGGACCTGAGATACTTACTTTGTGAACACTTAAAAAAAAAAAAGACCCTCTGCTTATGAATGCCATAGATGTTCACCTGTCTGGAGAAAATATTAGACAACAGGATCTTAGAAGGCTTCCTGGAAGAAAGAATGTCTTCTGTATTTGAAGGTAATTCTTTAGGGCGATATTTATAAAATAAAAGGTAAGTTTCAGGCACTGTGTTTCTCACTCATGGTCAAGAATAGCTTGCTTTTGTTGACTGTTTCCTTTGCTGTGCAAAAGCTTTTGATCTTGATGAAGTCCCAATAGTTCATTTTTGCCCTTGCTTCCCTTGCCTTTGGCGTTGTTCCTAGGAAGAAGTTGCTATGGCTGAGGTCGAAGAGGTTGCTGCCTGTGTTCTCCTCAAGGATTTTGATGGATTCCTTTCTCACGTTGAGGTCCTTCATCCATTTTGAGTCTATTTTCGTGTGTGGTGTAAGGAAATGGTCCAATTTCATTTTTCTGCATGTGGCTGTCCAATTTTCCCAACACCATTTGTTGAAGAGGCTGTCTTTTTTCCATTGGAT
>ML111889.1:12628-61819 GCA_003697995.1 Taxidea taxus jeffersonii
TCATGGATGGAACTAGAGCGTATTATGCTTAGCGAAATAAGTCAACTGGAGAAAGACAACTATCACATGATCTCCCTGATATGAGGAAGTGGAGATGCAATGGGGGTGGGAGTTAAGGTGGTAGGAAAAGTAAAAATGAAACAAGATGGGATCGGGAGGGAGACAAACCAAAAGAGACTCTTAATGTCATAAAACAAACTGAGGGGGGTGGGGGGAAGAGGGGTTTGGAGAGGGTGGTGGGGTTACATTATATGTTTAAATAAAGCTTAAAAAAAAAAAAAGAATAGCTTGCTTTGTCTAATGATACTAGCTCCTTCCTGTAGTTGTGTGTCTTCCATTGTGGTCACCATGATCATGAAATGAGCTTTTCCTTCTTTAGAAACTTCACACTACAGAGCCATCTGTTCCTTTTTATCTAAACCACAGTGGTCCCATAGCTTCCAGCTGTAGTCTCCATTGCTAATTCATTCCAAAGGAGATTGGTTGGCCAAGTAACTATAACAGCCTTCTTGACCATTTTATACTCTGACTTCTTATGATCATACAGTTTTCTCCAATCCATGTTTTAATTGTTTCTGGTAGCCTTTAAAGCTACCTATGTTCTTAATTTCCCAATAAATTAAACATAATTTCTTTTCATCTTTTGTAGATATGTATTTTTAGGTAACTGGTATCTTGCTTCATTCTTTATGAAACAAGCTTCATTCTCTTTATGGTCTCCCAATGGAAAAATTAAAGCCAAACACTTAGGCAGTTAAAATATTCATTTTATTTTAGTTGTGACATTAAAAAGTGCACACATAAAAAATAAAAACACTTTATAATAAATTGAATTCTCCCTCTTCTACTAGAGGAAACATGCAACATTGACTGTTTTCTCTGCTCACTGGTTAGTGAACAGTTATCATAGTACCTTTTGGGGAATTTCTTTTTTTTTTAAGATTTTATTTATTTATTTGACACAGAGAGAGAGAGAGATCACAAGTAGGCAGAGAGGCAGGCAGAGAGAGAGGGGGAAGCAGGCTCCCCGCCGAGCAGAGAGCCCCATGTGGGGCTCGATCTCAGGACCCTGAGATCACGACCTGAGCCGAAGGCAGTGGCTTAACCCACTGAGCCACCCAGGTGGAGGTACCTAGGTGACCCTGATTAAACTGGCAGCTGCATGTTTAGGGAGCCACTCAGTGGGTAAGCTTCTTGACCAGCTCTAATCAATTACGTAGTTGCATCCGTATGTGGACATTACAGACTCTTTGAGTCACTGCTTGCAGTGGATTAGGATGGCAAGTCCAGAAAGAGGGAGATTGACTTCCCTGTACTAGTCTGGGGCACGACATGGATTGGGCAGCTGGCAGAGCAGGTAAGTCCTGCAGTAGATAGAACAGGCATGCGGAGGTATGGGGCTGAGTTCCCCAGGGGCCTGTGAGGGTCTGAGCTAGCACAGATAATATTCTTGAGCTCCAGGGAGCATGATACTAAATACCAAATAAAACCCCCAAAACACTGTGATGCAGTTTGAGAGGGAGTGAGCATGGAAGAGTAGAAAATGTTTTATATTTTAGTACCTCTAATGGCAATTTTCCCCGGTTTTTTAACATAGCCCCATATTTACCTTTTGCCCTGGCTCTGTAAATTATGTGCCTGGCCCTGCTTGTAGGTATTCTTCAGATCTGTCCCCTTTAGAACTCAACCTAGAGCAATGGTGATTCAAGTCTAAAACCATCGGTATGGCCATTTATCTGACTGTATGTATGGATCACAGGAGGGATGTTGAAACCACTGCAGTATGGACAAACACCACTAAATTCAAGGAATTTTACAAAGCAGTGGCTTAAGAAGACAGTGATGTCTTTGTTAGAAATTTGTGATGCTCTCCATTTCTGAGATGAGTTTATCATGGTAATATTAACCCAAGTTAGGGAAAATTCCACTGCCATTATGGTTTTGAGTGATGAGACAGAGGTACTTTTTCTCTTGGTGTAGCTTTTGACATTGTTGGCATCAAATGTGTTGGTGAACCTAAGTAGACTTTTCCCACCCTCTTGTAGACAATATATTTTCAGATTAGGGACTGAGTTTCCTGTAGGAGGAGCCAAAATAGCTACTCAGGAGCTGAGTCCAAGAAATCCAGGGCATTTTGACTCTGATTTCTCTTCTAAATATGCTTTGTGGTTTCTGCTGTTGTTCATCTAGGCTTTCTTTCTATAAATTGGGGCATATTAATGAGATTCAAGGCATTTTTCTTTCATGTATTTTCTGAAACACTATATTATATTCTTTGAGAATGCCAATTTGGTTTAATTTGTGCTAGATATGGAAGAAAAATCACTTCAAAGGGTATAGTTGACATAATTCTTCATATTTCTTAAGATTTTTTTTCTTTCCCTTAAAATTTTGTTTTGGATTGTCAACTTCTATTTAGGGGGTGTTATAAGCCTTAGTTTTTTGCTGTGTTTCTAGAAGTCCTGTCTCTATCAAGTTATATAAAACTCTATATAAACATTAAGCTAAATGGTCATATAACATTCTCATATACTTTAATATACATAAGTAATTCCCTATATTGGACAATAGTTTGTTGATCATTTTGCCACTGTAACTTTGTAATAAACATCTTTGAAAAGATATCTTTTCCTTGCATTCCAGATTATTTTTCAGAATCAATCCTCTAAATTGGAAATATACAGATATTTCTGAATCAGTTCTCTAAATTGGAAATATACACATATTTATGAAGCTCTTGGTATATATTGCAAACTGCTTTACTAGAAAGGTTATACCATTTTAGATTTCTGCCAGTAACCTAATTTGCCTACCTGATTAACCCTGGGTATTATCACTTATTTGAAAACTGGTTTCCTGTTTTGATTTGCATTTCTTTGACCATGAGTGAGGTAGGAAATTTGTTCAAATGCTTTTTTTTTTAAAGCTCTCTGTATTTCCTTTCAGGCTTTTATTTGAGATGAACAACAAAAAGTTTTCAGAGCTTAATAGGTTTGAGAAAATCTTAAATTGTTTGTGATGTCTTCTACCTTGTGTTGTTTAAATAGGAAAAAAAAGTATCTTAATTGGGATGTCTTTTGTGGTTGTTTGGAACAGTTATACCTTATTAATTCTATTGAGGGCAAATGGCTGAGGCTAGCCAGCTGCCTAATAGAGAGATTTCACCAAAGATACACAAAAGAGCATGTGTAGCTTCATTTGTAACTGCATCAGCTCTTGCTACTGCCCATATAGTTTCTTAAGAGTGTAAAGGTTTATATCTCCCTGAAGGGGAGGAATTTACTTTTCATCCAATGTTCATTTAGAAATTAATATTTGCTTTATGGCTTATATACATTGTCAGATAAAGCTGTTACTCGTGTATCTTTTCTGAGATGGAAATTTAATTAGGTGTGTATTTGTGGTGGAATGTTTAAATGGCTCAGGACTACGTACACAAACATGCACATGATATTTAATCAAGTGTAAAATAAGTAGAATGTAGAAATAGTAATCTCTTACTGCTAAGACTGAACATATTTTCAGTTGAGCAAAGAAAATTAACCTACTTATAGCTATGGTATTATTTGCCCTGGTGATTTAATCCTACAAATATTTTACAAAATAATATAAATAGAAGCATATGTTAAGTGTGGGCAGTTGTTACCATGTCACATTCCCTAAGTAACCATGAATTGATGAATAATAAAACTTACATGTTTATAATCTCTAAAAATATAACTCAAATATATATTTTGTTTAAACCAAAGAACTAAAAGACTTGGCAATAGTGATCTCTCTTTATTGAATAAAATGAGTTCATGTGCATAAAAATGTTACAAAGCCATCAATTGCTAGACCAATGTTAGTTGTCACCATTACAAATGTTTAGTAAGGATTTCCAAAGAGAATAAGGATGACTCAGAAAAACAAGCTTAGGAAGAAGTATATTCAGTAGCTAGAAGGATTTTCTTGACAAAAACACTCTTATCCAGAATCTTAAATACTATATGGAATTAGGGATAAGAGATTTTCGTGATGGATAATTAGAAAACTTTGTTAAAATGCTGAGGTAATAAATGACTTAAAAATTTCTATGCAAAAAATTATTTTGTTTGGGGGTGTCTTTACTGAAGAAATAATCACTGAGCTTTTCATGCTAGATAGACTCTATTCTAAGAGGTTGGGATAAGTCAGTTAATAAAGATTCCTGCCCTTGTGCTTACATTCTGGTGAGGAAGGATAGAAAATGAACAAGAAAGATGATTAATATACCAGTTGTAATGCATGTTAGAAGATATGTGCTTTGGACAGAAGAAAAATTAGAGGTTAAGGGGATTAGGAGCCAGGCCAGGGTGAGGGGTGGTGGTGGCGAGGGGAGAAGTGTTCAGTAGCCCTTGTTGGGAAAGTTAAGTTTTGAGCAACGACTTTGAAAAGATGAAGGGCTAGTCAAGAGGTTATCCGAGGAAAGAGTATTGCAAGCAGAAAGAACAGCTAGAGAAAAAAAAGCCTACTGTGGGAGCATGCTAGGAACAGCTGGGAAGCTAGTGCCTGGAATGAAGTGATCAGAAGATAGGGAAAAAGCCATTCCAAGAGCTAGAGGGAAGGGGCGCAATCACACAGGGCCCTAACAGCCACAACAGGACTTGGGGTTTTATGCTGCGTAAGATGGGGAGGCAATGTTGAGTTTTGAGCAGAAGAGTGATTTAAGCTGATTTGCATTTTAAAAAGATGTTTTTAACTTTTGCATTGGGATTACATTATAGGGGATAAGGTTAAAAATTGAGGCAAGATAGGATAGTGGCTTGGGCCAGGTGAATGTGGTAAGTACTGGCAGATTCTGAATATATTTTGAAGGTAGAACCAATGGCATTTGCCAGTTTGTGGCACAGGATGTATGAGACTTGGTTTCCACATTGCCAGCCAGTTCCTTGTACTCTACACTGCTAAAATTTTTTCTTGGTATTGAGGCTTCCAGGCATCCTTTTTGGTTTGATGAGTCCTTGTCTCTGGCCATCCCAGGTTCCAAAGACTCATGCTTGTCTGGTTAGTGCTGATGCACTTCCCCTCTCTACTGTTCCTCTGGTTTCAGATGTCCAGCTCCATCACTTACACCCTTATCTGAATCTACCCCTTTTTCACATCTGTTCTTTGCCCTGATTCCTGTTTATCTTTTAGACATTTTGTCTTGAGATCCTTCTTCTGCAGTCTGTTCCAAGTTGCTACCTATGGGTACAAGTGCTAACTATAGTTGCAATTATTAATTCATTAGTTAAGCCACAGTAAAGGGAATGGGTCACAAGTTATTCAGGTTTTTTTTTTTTAAAGTGGGGGGAACAGAATTTTGATCTTATGAATCCCTGTCTAAAGAAGACCCTATCTTGGCATCACTTTAAGCTGAATAAATTGTCCTTGTAGGATAAATATATTCAAGAAGATTTTCAGTGTTTATGACCTTCTTTCTTTTCTGTAGGACCAAAAATCCTCTTGGCTGTGGAAATAATGCAGAGTCAAAATTCTTTAAGTCAGAAGCATTTTGAAATTCAATTGTTTTTTAATCTGGTTAGTGGACAGTTGACATATTTAAACAGTTACAAGTGAAATAAAACTAATAAACTACTTGTAAAAAATAGCTCTTTGTAAAAGGGTTTTATCACCTTGAGGGAGAAGTTTGGGGTTTGCCCCATTCTTACAATTTAACGGTACAATCTCATCTGAACTCCATTTGACCTTCTCTTACTTGAAATGGACTGTAGAGGAAGGCAGCAAAATACTTTCAAATAAACATCTCTTAAGATGCATTTTAACCTTGGATCTGGAAATCTATAAAAGAATACTTTTTTCCCCCACTACATTGATAACATGGAGAGAATTCCTTACAGCTGAAAATTATGGTATTTAAAGGTTTCAAGATGTCTTTCCAGGTTTTGAATTGGCAGTAAGCCAGTGACTGAATGGCTACATTTTAAAAGCCCATCTTGCCGCCACTTTCTTTAAGTTTTCTTATTTTTCACATCAGCTTGCTCCCAGACAATATTTAATGCATTCCTTAAAGTTCATTCACTTTTCGATTACTCTAGATACGAAGTTCCCCTCAAAAAAAAAAAAAAATCTTCAAAAAATTAAGTAGAAGATGTAACAAATCTCAGCAAATCCTGGAGAACCTGAGCTCCCTTAAATATATAAGCCCAAACGTTTTGGCTTAGTTCCTTATAAAACTTAAGTCAATGTTTACTTAGGAATCTTAGTATAGTATCATTATTTTCAGATCCACTTCTAAACTGGTTTGTAACAAACATATCTTTTTTGTGTGTGTGGCTTGCTAAGCAATCTTAGTGGTTTAAAGCATTTGTGTTACATGTAATTTAAATACCTTTGAATTCTCCTTCCATAAACCATTGATTGACCACATAATGGGGGACTTCCAAACCCCATTCTCTTGGCCGGTGCTCCCTGTCCTATTGTGTGAACTGAAATGTGGCCTGTCCTAGCCAGTAGAGTATTTCACTGGCTAACCACAGGAAAGACTCAATGTAAAAGCTCTGAGAATTTGACCATGAAAGGGAGAGATATTTGTAACATTTCACAAACATGCTTTTTTGTTGTCTGGATAATGCTCTTCCGGGATCAATGATTTCTTATTTTACTGTCAACCTTTGGAAAAGAAGAAACAAATCTTAATTTTTGTTTCTTAGACTGCCCAAGAATTTTAATGACTGAAGTTGCCTCCTGCTGTCATTTGCAAATGAAATGTAGGGGCACCTGGGTGGCTCAGTGGGTTAAGCCTCTGCCTTCAGCTCAGGTCATGATCTCAGGGACCTGGGATCAAGCCCCGAATGGGCTCTCTGCTCAGCGGGGAGCCTGCTTCCTCCTCTCTCTCTGCCTGCTTCTCTGCCTATTTGTGATCTCTCTCTATCAAGTAAATAAAAAAAAAAAAAGAGAGAAATGTATTGCGGAGGATGCCTGTATGAGCTGGCCTGGGGACCATGTATATATGAAAGTTAGTGAAGTCTATTAACTAGCCTCCATGGTCTTGAACTAACAGAGTCAAAGGCAACGGGAGAGCATTTGAAAATGAGGAGAAACAGAATAGTAAGAACAACAGAAGTAATGTCAGGTACTTTGGAAGTAGAGGTCACCTTAGTATACTGGAAAGCTTAAGGAACAAAATTAGGGGAATGTACATCCAAAAGAGCCCAGTGCTTGTGTGTCGTGTTGGATTTAGTGTGTATTTACAGGTAGTTACCACACTCCTGTTAGGTTAGCGACCAAAAGGCTGGCCTTGATGTCTGTTTTTACATGCCTCTTCCTTTGCCTAGGAAAGTCCCCAGATATAACAATTCATGCCCTCTTTTAAGCTTTGGCTTGATTTTCCCCTTTTCTCCAAATCTCACCAAGCTATTCTACACCAGCACATGCTTTATTAATGTGGGAACCGCTCTGCATTTGTTGACCTGTCGTCTTCTCCGGGTATTACATATTTCGCTGGGAAATATGGAAAATATTGAAATTTCTCTGGGAAAAACAAGTTCACTGGGAGCAGATAGTATTCTTGTTTTTCTTCTATTTCCTTTCTCTAACCCGCTTCAATAATATGCCCATAGTAGGAATATTTAAATGTGATGTCAAGTGTGGTGGACAGTTCAGGCGTCCACCACACTTGTCCAGGCGTGCTATTTTGCAGGGCAGCACTGACGGCTCTTTGGATAGGACAGAGCTTTGTTCTGTGGGGCTTCCACCTCTGCACTCCATACAAATCTTGCAGTAATAGCCTTGATCCGCCTCCTAAGTGCTGGTAGTCCCTCAGGTTATTCGATGACCATGATGCCCCTAGGGAGCTGTTACTGCTCCAGCTGAGATTCAGTTCCTTCTGTAATACTTAGAACAATGTGGAATTACTTTCTTAGTTGCTCTGTGTCCATCTCCTGCACTAAAATGAATCTTCAAGAGCATAGGTACATGTTTTTTCTATTTCACTCATTGTATTCTCAGTGCTTTAGCACAATGCCTGACACAGTGTAAGGTGCTCAGTTTATAGAAGAAATGTGTGCCCAGGCCATGGAGCCTTTGCAAACTGTTTTTGGCAGCACATAATCTTAGTGACAACTTACTAAATAGTCTGTTGATGGTCTGAGTTAAAACAACATCCACTAGTTCCAAACACAGATTAGTTTAGATATTGGCAGAATGTGGCTTTCATTAAATTTTACCACTAAACTTAGTAGGAAACCTTGGAAAAGTCAGATTCTTTTTATACCTGGCTTCTCTTCCTATGTAATAAGATAATTAGTAACACTTGCCTTTTACCTATGATAATAACTGTTAGGCCAGCAGTAATAATTCTTACCAAGATACCAGAAAGAGAGGCATTGCATATGTGATGAAGAAAATCTTAAATGGTCATTATCATGTAACAGTGTTCAGTAGTGCCTGCCATCTTTTGCTTTTGAAACAACGGAGATATCAGCTTCACTTTGAATGATCTGCTGAATGATTTCCCTGCTATCTAAAATTAGAGCGCATAGAGGAAAAGTTATAAGCAGAATGTCTTATAGTCACCGATCAGGTATAACGATGGTTATCAATCCTGCACGTGTATTTGGCCCTTATTTTTTTTTTGCTTTGTAACCAGTTTCTCAAATATCTAAAACCTCACTGGGGAGTTAAATCAGTGTACCCCTTTTCTTTCCCTTTTTAAAAATCACCTCTGTCACTTTGAAGCATTAAAAAGTTCTGTTCTACAGGCACTTTTTCAAAGATTTATCCGAATGTAAATCTTTCTTTTGATTTTTCTGAAGCAGGACTCAAAAACTTGCCCAAGGTTACAATTCATTCAAGATGCATTGTTCTCTTTTTGAGCATTAGTTTAATTTCCACCAGTTGTGGAGATTCTAGGAGGAGTAGCAGTCTGAGTTTCCTGGTAGCTTGGCAGTGTTATTTTCAGTGTTTTATTGGGCTTACTATTTTGCTGAAGGCTTAATAGACTCATTTTCAGATTTTTAATCAAGAACAAGTTTAATGATTGAAGGTAATTATCTCCAGATTAGAAGGGCTTTTAAAAATTTATCAGCATTCCAAAATTTAACAAATAGCTCTCTGATAATCTAATTAAAATCCTGCTTTTGCTGCCAGACTGTTCTCAGGCAAATACTCATTCAGCCAGTATCAAACCATTATCCATTTAAGCTGTTTCTGACAATATAGACACAGAATTTGGCCTGTGGTAATAGTCATGTTGTCCCTGGGAGGAGGAGGATGTTCTGCAATGACCAGCTCTACTTTCTCATTGATTTTTTTTTTTTAAGGGGAATAATGTGAGTTTTCTCTAGTTATTAAGGGACTATTTCTGTCATCCTAAAGTAGAGAGCCCATTGGCTGTGGAATATGCCAATGTATGCCGAACAGCCGTGTTGTTTCCAGCAGCAAATCTGAATCAGCTGCTTTGCATCATAATAAAAGGCCTTTCACTTTCCGTTAGATTTGCACCTTAAATGGTAATTAAATTTAGGAACCATATTGTAAAGGAATTTGGTCTAGTTTAGAACTATGGAATTTTGATGGGTAATTAAACACATACAGAACACCCCACACAGTTCATGGAAGTTGTTTATATAAGCTAGGGGCAAAATCATTTTTTCATAGTTCTGAAAATAATTTAGACTTCTTCAGCAAGCCTTATTTACCCGAAGATGTACCTTAACCTTTTAGTAACTAGCTCTTGTTTTGGAACCAACTTAAATACTGTATTCTAACAATGGGATTTCTATGCCTTCAAACAACCAGGCGGGTCCCAGTGGTGGCTCAGTGCAGACTCCTGAAGCACAATTTGTCAGGCAATCCACGTTGTTTGTTTTCATTTCTGTCCCCAGCAAGTTTTTGTTAGGCTCTTCTTGCCCTTCATACTTTTCCAGGGGGGTTGATGGTAGCATTGAAAGTGGGTGAGGCTGGGGGCCAGGCAGCAGAAGGCATGGCAGGAGTCTCAGACCTCGTCAGCCTACAGATTTCTGTGCTTCCAATTATCAGTGTGTGGGAGTTTTGTCAAAAAAGCTGGGCTTGTGGTTCCTTTTGTTCTTTAGTGTCTATTGTGGTTTAGGTTTCAAATAGGTTGCAAATGGGATTTATAGTGCGTGGCATGATACAGTTCGAGAGGATTGGACTTTACAAGGCAATGCAAATGTGAGCAGGGAAGGGCTGCGCGTGAGCAACGTGTCCTTGTGGGTGCCGAAGGAACAATCCAGCGTGGCTTATGGGGAGGCTGGGCAGTAAACAACACGTGAAGATGGCTTCCTTCCTTGCGGTTTGGGAGAGGAGAACTCGTGCCGTCTCTCACACGTGCTCAAGGAGCCATTAAGGAGCCTTCCCATGCTGTTAAGAAAAGAACAGACACAATAACAGTGCTTCCCCAGTGGGTAGAACTGTACACCCTCATTCTGTCAAAGACTAAGAAGTTAATTTATCACCGTTCCCCATAGCCACATGATTGCAATATCTCGAGGAGAGCTTTTGGGGGCCATGTTCCCAAGGACTGTTTAAGTTCTTACCAAATGGCCGTGTTCTATGATGACCAAATTATGCAGGCTGAACGTCCTTAAAGAGGAGATTCCAGTGGAATCACGTTTGCCAACTGAAAGTTCCTATGGCTGTTTAATGACATGAAATCAGATTACTGAAGCATGAATCATCCAGTTACTCTGCAAATCTTCATTCAGCACTTTCCATGAGCAAATGGCAATCAATATCAATATCAATAGCAAAAAATGAAAGTAATTGGCATATTTTTAATTTAGAAAGTAGCATGGACCTTTACAGCACTGGATTTTAGTCTTGGCTCCTTGGCTCTTATACTTTTGTAAGCTTTTATTTATTTATTGACAATTCAGATATTATAACTTCCAGTTTTTGAGAATCTATTCAACACATATTTCAAGTACTCATTTTTCTTTTAAGATAGTTTTATATATTTAGGCCATCCATTTTTAAACCGTAAGATGAGAGAATTGGTTTAGTGTTGGCTTTAGGGGAAATAGCTGGGTTTCTAATTCCATTACTGCCACTTAAGCTTTGTAGGAGTCTTGAAAAATTGGACAGACAGAAAACTAGAAAAGCAGCCTTCAAAGGAGCACCTCCTTCATAGGGCCATTGTGTTGATATTAATGCCTGCGAGGTGCTTAGAAAAAGTGACTCCCACGAATGAGCCTTACCCCATTGCCCTTTCCCACTGTTAGATGCTAGTGGAACCCCGATGAGTGAATACTGCAGTTCCCAGCACAGGAGGTCTGTATCTGGGTTCTAAGAGTCAAACAATGAGAGGGCCTTGGTCATTCTTCAGGGAAGAGAATTTTTGGCTCATTCTTAGTCTAAGGACAAGGGTGCTACTCCTTTTGATTTTAGCATGCAGTAAACCAACAGCTATCTGAAGGCTTTTTGCTACCTGGAAGCAGCTGAAACAAGCCTAAAGGAAAGGGAATAAGAGCAAGGATATTTAGTAACAATAGGGGAAAAATCAGTTTTCCAGAAAAGCACAAAAATCTAACCTGGGCAAATCAAGGTATCTGAGAGTTGTGGATGGAGAAGTGAGGTGAGAGTAGACTAAGAAATCACTCTTAGTGACAGGACGACAGGACATAGAGTAGGGGGGAGAGAGAGAGAGAGAGAGAGAGAGAGTGTGTGTGTGTGTGTGTGTGTGTGTGTGTGTGTGGTGTGCCCGAGGGCATGCGCATAGGGGGCAGGAGGTGTCACACAAAGTGAGGCTCAGGAAGAGTAAGTGACAAAAGCAAATTGTATTTACTTCTGAACTTTGCCTCTGGTCCCCTCCTCCCTAGATATTTTTCTCAGTTCTGTTGTTTTTTAATTTTTCCCTGTTTGGATTAATGAGTCCAGGGAGGGACAGCCTGTGCTAGCTCCACTGTGTCCCTGAGGCAAAAAGGGGACCAGAGTGGGAACTTGGCTGGTTTTAGGCTGGTCTGTGCTCGCACCTCTGGTTAGCTCACGAGGCTGGCGGATCATCCACTGTGGAGTTCAGTGCCGAGGTGACCTGTCCATCTGGCTCCTGCGCCGGGATCTGCTACCTCACCTTGGTACAAAATGCTGCCACCTTATCCAGTTGTGTTAAGAAAATTCTTGTCATACCAAGGCCTGGTAAGTTTCAGGAGACATTTACCAAAGTTTTATGTATGAGGGTGGGGATGTGGGGTCAACGGTGGAGGTGAGCAGTGTGTCTATCTGGGGCATAGTTTGCAGGAAGAGATCGAAGAGCAATAGGATTTTGCTGTATTAGGGTCCTCCAGGGAAACAGAACCAGTAAGGTGGAGACACGTGTATACCAGGAGATTGATTACGAGGTATTGGCTCATGGTTATAAAGGCTAAGTCCCATGATCCGCCCTCTGCACCTGGAGACCCAGGAGAGCTGGTGTAATTCAGACTGAAGGCCTGCGAAGCAGAGGGGTCAGCGATACAAATCCCAGTTCCGAGGGCAGGGGAAGACGAGATGTCTCAGGAAAGGGATTTCTTTCTTCTACCTTTTGTTCTATTCAGGACCTCCGTGGCTTGGGTGATGCTCATGTGACCACACTGGGAGGGCAGTCTATCTAGTGCGCTGATTCAAATGCTAATATCACTCAGAGCTGGTGTTTAGTACGGGCACCTGTGGCCCATTCACATTGATACGTAAAATTTGAACTATTTAAGATGATGAGCACAATGTTGTTGTTGTTTTCATGTATTTTTCCCCACTGCTTAACTTCTTCTCTCTCACACATTAATCTCCTAGAATTATACATGGCTATTTACCAACCATCTCTTAATATTTTATTCAATTATATCTACCAAATAAGTGTTGAATTTACTGGTGAGTTATTGAATTGTTTCTACCAGATAAATATTTAGTTCTCTAGAAGGTAAAGATTTTTTTAAAACATTTTCCCACCACTTACTCTTATAAAAAGACAGTGAGTCTTCTTTTTTTTTTTTTTTAAAGATTTTATTTATTTATTTGTCAGAGAGAGAGAGAGATCACAAGCCGGCAGAGTGGCAGGCAGAGGCAGAGAGAGAAGCAGGCTCCCCGCTGAGCAAGAAGCCAGATGAGGGACTCGATCCCAGGACGCTGGGACCATGACCTGAGCCGAAGGCAGCTGCTTAACCAACTGAGCCACCCAGGCGTCCCGAGTCTTCTTTTAATATACATATCACACAGGACGTATCCCAGATGATGAATAATCATGGGTTAAATTCAACTACTATAAAATCTACACTGACTGTATAATGAATGATAAAAATGATAGTTGATTCTCTGATGGTGTTTTCTTAAAAATATAGTTACATGCTTGTATATAGAAATATGTGTTAAAGGAGGAAATAAGCTAGTCTCTACCCCTGACTAGTGATTATTATAATGAGATTTTTAAAAGGTGACTTCCAATTTATGTGTCACTAACCGTATGCTTTGGAACTAGTTACTAAAAATCAATAGGCTTTGGAGAAGGATACCGAAATCACAGAGATGAGCTATGATAAAACCAGAGTCATGAAATGCAAAAATAAATGGGGAGCAGTTTCATAAAAAACATTTCCAGACATGATACTGCTCAACTCTTTCTATAGGGAAAGCTAATAACTGAAGGGTACCTGTGAACAATACAACTCATTTTTTCTAATTTTTCCTCAGCTTTTTAAGAAAAAGATTTCATTTCTTTATTTAAAAGAGAGAGCGGGAGAGAGAGCACCCAGGGAAAGGGAGAAGCAGACTCCTTGCTGAGAG
Organism: Taxidea taxus jeffersonii; assembly: GCA_003697995.1. NCBI lineage: Eukaryota > Metazoa > Chordata > Mammalia > Carnivora > Mustelidae > Taxidea > Taxidea taxus. Next base: position 26,366 of record ML111889.1, read on the forward strand.
CCTGACCTGGGGCTCGATCCCAGGAACCTGATATCATGACCTGAGCTGAAGGCAGATGCTCAACTGAGGAGCCACCCAGGCACCCCCTCAGCTATTTTTTTTTTTTTTAAGGATTCTGTTTTTAAGTAATTTCTACACCCAACACGCGCTTGAACTCCCAACCGTGAGAGCAGGAGTCACATGCCCCACTGAGTCAACCAGGCGCCCCTCTTCAGCTATTTTCATTCTTTTATATTTGTTTTTTATTATAAACAAGATTATCTTCTCATTTTAAAAACAATTTACACTTGGGGCGCCTGGGTGGCTCAGTGGGTTAAAGCCCTTGCCTTCAGCTCAGGTCATGATCCCAGGGTCCTGGGATGGATCCCCGCGTGGAGCTCTCTGCTCAGCAGGGAGCCTGCTTCCCTCTCTCTCTGCCTGCCTCTCTGCCTACTTGTGATCTCTCTCTCTGTCAAATAAATAAAAGTCTTTAAAAAAATAAAAATAAAAACAATTCACACTGATTTTACTGAATTTAGAAAACTTAGAATGCTTTAAAGGAAAAGATCAGTCTGTAGTCATCTTACTATCTATATCAGTTTTTGCTTTTTTAATCAACTAAATCTGAAATCTAATGGCCTAAAAAAAAGGCATAGGAATTTAGTTCACAATTCTGTGGGTTAGCTGGCCATATTTCTGTTCTTTTTTTTTTTTTTTTAAGATTTTATTTATTTATTTGACAGAGATCACAAGTAGGCAGAGAGGCAGGCAGAGAGGGAGAGAGGAGGAAGCAGGCTCCCCGCCTAGCAGAGAGCCTGATGCGGCGCTCGATCCCAGGACCCTGAGATCATGACCTGAGATGAAGGCAGAGGCTTTAACCCACCGAGCCACCCAGGCGCCCCTGGCCATATTTCTGTTCTGAGCTGAAGTGGGCACCTGGTAGTTTGGCTGATGGTGGCTGATCTTGGGTAACTTCACTATGTCTGGCATCTGATTGGCTAGTTGGTTAGTTTTAGGGGTCCTCAAGTGGGAATGGCTTGTCTGTTTCACATGGCCTTCCATTTTCCTCTCAGTTTTCCTAGGCTTGTTGACGTAGTGGTCTCAGCGTTCCAGAAAACAGCATGAAGGCAAACTCCCACATGGGAGCACTTGTTAAGCCTCTGCTTGCTTCACAGTAGCTGATGCCTAATTGGCCAAAAAAAATTTTATGGCCAGACTGAGTCGGATGGGATGGTGCTGCTCAAGAATAGTTTGCAGGAGACCCACTTGTCATGGCCATTTTTACAAAAAACATAAAACAAGTCTTGTGGATCATAAATTATGTTCAGCCTTCTGTTGTACATTTTTCACTTAGAAAAATTATAGTATGAGAACTTACGTATTACATATTCTTCAGAAATATGATTCTTAATGGCTGCATAATACTAAAATAAATGGTTATACTGTAATTTGTTTATCTAATTGCATATTAGATCTAGGCAGCTTTTTAAAAATTTAAATTCATTTAGTAAACTTATAGTACATCATTAGTTTCAGAGGTAGTGTTTAGTAAATTATAAGTTGCTTATAACACCCAATGCTCATCACATCCCATGCCCTCTTTAATACCCATCACCCAGTTACCCCATCCCCCCCTCTGATAGTTTTTCTCCCTCTGTAATGACTTCCCATTCTGTTTTCCTTCCCTTCCACTATGATCCTCTGCCCTGTTTCTTATGTTCCTCATATGAGTGAAACCATATGATAATTATCTTTCCTTGTTCGACTCATTTTGCTCAGCATAATACCCTCTAGTTCCATCCATGTCAGCGCAAATGGTAAGTATTCATCCTTTCTAATGGCTGAGTAAAGTTCCAGTGTGTGTGTGGGGGGGGGGGGCACGCACACACGTGTGCGCATGCATACCACATCTTTTTTTTTTTTAAGATATTATTTATTTGAGAGAGAGAGAGAGAGAGAGCATGAGCAGGGGTAGGGGCAGAGGAAGAAGCACTCCCCACTGAGCAGGGGGCCAGCCACAAGGCTCCATTCTAGGACCCTGGGATTAGGACCTGAGCCAAAGGCAGACAGTGCCACATCTTCTTTAAACATTCATCTGTCAGTGGACATCTCGGCTCTTTCCACAGTTTGATTATTATGGACATTGTTGCTATGGACATTGGAGTGTGGGTGCCCCTTCAGATTACTACATTTGTATCTTTGGGATAAATACCTAGTAGTTAACTGCTGGGTTGTAGGATAGCTCTATTTTTAACTTCTCAAGGAACCTCCATGCTGTTTTCCAGAGTGGCTGTTGCTGCTTGCATTCCCACCAGCAGTGTGGGAGGGTTCCCCTTTCTTCAAATCCTCACAAACATTTGTTGTTTCCTGTCTTGTTAATTTTAGCCATTCTGACTGGTGGGAGGTGGTATCTCATTGTGGCTTTGATTTGCGTTTCCCTGGTGATGAGTGATGTTGAGTATCTTTTTGTGAAAGTGTCTGTTGGCCATTTGTATGTCTTCTCTGGAGAAATGTCTATTCATGTCTTCTGCTATTTCTTGACTGGATTATTTGTTTTTTGGGTGTTGAGTTTGATAAGTTCTTTATAGATATAGGCAGATTTTAATATCTCTTTATTGTAAAAGTACAACAAATAGCATTTATGATTTTTGTGCATATTTCTGGATTGATTCATGTAAATAATCCTGAAGCTCTTGATAAAGATTATAAAATTGCTTCCCAGAAATTTAGAGGAATTTTATTCCCACCAGCAGTGTTTGAGAATATCAAATTTACTGCTAGTATATATTTTGAAAATCTTTTTCAATTTGATAGGTAAAAAGGTATATTTTCAAATTTATAAGTTTTTATTAAGTGCCAGACATTAAGTATTTTTTTTTTTTAAGATTTTATTTATTTGTTATAGAGAGAGAGAGCGAGCACAGGCAGACAGAGTGGTAGGCAGAGGCAGAGGGAGAAGCAGGCTCCCTGCTGAGCAAGGAGCCCGATGTGGGACTCGATCCCAGGACGCTGGGATCATGACCTGAGCCGAAGGCAGCTGCTTAACCAACTGAGCCACCCAGGCGTCCCGAGACATTAAGTATTTTAAAAATAAGATAGCATTTTCTTTTGTAAGCCATTACTTTTTAGGATTTTTTTCCCATTAACAAAAATATTTTTATGTTCATTAAAGATAAATTTGGATGGAAGATGTTTGAAAAATGGCTTTATTTATGTAAGAGGGAAAAGCACATATTTTACTGTCTTTTTATCCTGTTATAGTGAATGCATTTGTTGGGGCTCCTTGAAGAAGATAGGTCAAATATGTATATCTTTAAAAAGATTGAAATGAAATGCTAAAACGCTATAAAAATCTGAGTCTTCGAAAATTTATTTTAGAGATGAGGGTAGGAGGAAGAAAGATCCTTTCAGTTATGGGGCTCAAGACACCCACTTTTAATTAAGCAATTACTTAGGAGCAACATTAGAGTGAGACTTGAGGAAAAAATTAGTCTACATTTTTTGTGTTGGACAAAGTGTCAGTAATTGTAAGATTAACTTTAATCCTGTGAATCCTAGAATTTTGTTTTTAATTTGAATATTGAAGTAGTAGACTACATTTTAATGGAAACATTAGATGTTCTAGAAAGTCATAAAACAGCTCCCCAACACTGGATTCATATAGTATTTTCCATCACAAGTTGTATGATAAAGACTCAAGCTTAATTTATACTATCTACAATATGTGTGAGTTAGGGGTGCTGTGAAGATCTTAACTTGACACTTCTGAACTCTTGTTTTTACTTGCATCAAGTAGTTTGTAAATGTATTTTTTTTTTTTTAAGATTTTAATTTATTTGACAGAGAGAGAGGGAGAGAGAGCAAGCAAGCACAGGCAGACAGAGTGGCAGGCAGAGGCAGAGGGAGAAGCAGGCTCCCTGCTGAGCAAGGAGCCCGATGTGGGACTCGATCCCAGGACGTTGGGATCATGACCTGAGCCGAAGGCAGCCGCTTAACCAACTGAGCCACCCAGGCGTCCCTGTAAAATGTATTTTTGAAGGGAGCTTGAGAAAAATGTTTTGAAGACAGAACATAGAACAGAAGGGGAGTGCAGGAGAGAAGCTTGCTGATGGGAGGCAGAGAGCACACAACTGGGCATGCTTCTGCTTGGGGCTGATGATGCGGGGATCTGTTGAAACTCCAGTGACTGTGACCAATTTTTAGACCTGAAGGCTGACAAGCTGCTTATTCCTCATGAGCAGTTGGCGATTTCTAAACACATGTCTCTAAATGGGAAAGAGGAAGAAAGAAAGAAGAGAGTTTGAATTGAATGCAGAAGAGAAGGTAATTTCTTCAAGCTGTTGAAATACAGTGATTGTGACCCTTGTGCAAAAGAGGATGCACACTCTGGAAAACAGACCACTTGTGAGAATTCAGCAAGGAAAAAAGCTCAGTGGCAAAAAACCACCTCCTATATCAAAAAGCTCTGCTATGGTCCCCAAAAGGAAACTTCAGCCTTAGGATATGCGTGGTTTTGGTATATTGTCTTGTTTCTATGCCTGATATCTCTTACTTATTCAGAATTGTTTGGAAACATTTAATTCACATGCTACAGCTTGAACAAGGCGATCCCAGGCCTCCCCTCCTCCCCCAAATGTTACAGGTATTTAAGTTTCTGGGTAGGACCGTGTTGCATTATTTCTGTTTTTACTTTGAGGACCAAAGGCTGTTGGAGAAGTGAATGTCCTATTTGGACAACGGGAATTCAGCTGCATTCTTTGGTAAAAAAAAAAAAAAAAATGCTGCTTAAAACTTGGATCACTGCATTCTGGATATGTTTTTGTAAAGAAAATGGTATAGCTCTTTCAGAATGATTTTCTGTTAAACTTTAATTTTGTTATTTTTTGAGCCTGATAATGTTGGTTTCTCAACTGTTCCCCAAACAAAATAGCAAGTGACCCCTTCTCCACAACAGTAGTAACAAGTAAGGGAAATGAATTATTTTTTCAATGCAAAATATTTTTGAATATTTTTCGTCCCTATGTCCATCATTTATTTGTATAATGATGCTGAAAAGTAGATAGAATAAAAATGGCCTTTGAAGAGTGACAACTATCCTTCTAAGGAGACTTCAGATAAATTTAAGTATATGAGTAACCTTGACAATATACCACACAAATTACAACTTACAGTAAACTGGTTTTGTTCAGTCCTTAAATCGTTATCATTAACATGGTCACATCTTTGTTCACATTATTGCCTCCCCACTTTCCACTCCTCAGGGTCATTTAGTGAAAAGAATTTGGCTTGATTGTATCAGTTAAGATTTAGTTCCACTGCATTTAAGAGTAACCTTAAGGTGACTTGGTCAAGCTAGAGAGTTAGTTCTCTCTCAAGTGAGAGCAGTCTGCAGAGAGTTGAGAATTGGCAGGGCAACTCATCAGGGTCCAAAGTCTCCTCTTCTCTTTCAGTTCCACCTTCTTTTCCCTGTGGATTCTATGCCTGAGGTTGCCTGATGGTGTAAGGTGGCTCCTGAGTCCATCTGTCACTTGAGCTTTCCAGCCAGCCAGAGGCAAGAAAGTGGGCAGGGCAAAAATAGGCATGTTTCAGTTCTTGGTTGTCCTTTAAGGGAGCCTATGAGGAAGACCAAGGTAAAAAGTTAGCTCTCATTGCCCAGAACTCAGTCACAAAAACTATCCTTCATTGCAAGTGAGGCTAGGACTATTACCACTCTGGATATACCTCATTTCTGTCACTTATGAAAAAGTAAGGAATAGGTATTAGATAGGCAATGAACTATTACTGCCTGATGGATCTATTCTAAACTCTTGGAAGAGAAGAACATGTAATTCCAAACACATGATACCTACTCTGCATATATTTGTTCCCTGGCAGATGGCTCCCACCATGCTAACACCACTTATTTGTTTTTATCTACCCCCACCATTTACCTCTTTGCAAAACTTTCTCTTTGTAATTCCTACCTCTGTGTGGACAGTGCTTATCTGCTTCCATGGGAGGAAGATTATTCAGGAGCTCTTGAAGTAAAGAAATAGAGTTTGAGAATCTAGAATCCTTCCAAGGTGAAGTTTGACTTAACCAGATAATAGAAGTATATCCAGAAGAAAAAGTGGGTAATGAGTACATCTGCTGTTCCAACAGCAGAGTAGATGATAGGGTAATAAGGGAAGGCAAGGAAAGAACTTCTGTGAATACCATTGAAGAATCTTGAAGATCAAAATGGAGAATTTTAAGAAAACATAAACTGAGCTGAAGGCAGACAGGAGACTTTTATTATGACTTTTAGTTATGAGACATTTATTTTTATTTAAATCCATAGTATATGCAGCTACCAAAATCATCAGCTTCAGGCAATGAAAACCTATTCAGAGTATTATCTGTTGAATCTCAAGTCTATACCTAGTGTTTAAATTCTTTCATGAAATATCTCCATTTCAACTATATCCTTATTGCTTCAGAATATACTCCTGGTCTACAGTTAAATTAATGTGTTTGATCATCTGTTGTTACCTCCTCTATGCATTCTTTGTTTCTAAAATTCCTAGGTACACAAATATTTCATAATATTTTTGGAATAAAAGTGTTTAGGTGACTCTGGTAAACATGCTCCTTCGAGCATTTCTGCCATGCAGCAGTGGCACTATCAAAGGCAAGGCAAATATATATCTACTTGGACCCTGACCCAATCAGAAGGAGTTATGTAGAACTCAGGAAAGTTTCAGGGTCCCAAAGCTTCCAGAGTAGACCCTTTTATCTAATTCAAGCCTTTTGTTATCTGTCTTATCCTTTACAAGAGGCTAAAGCCACTCTCAGAACCCTCCCTAGGTCTTCCCCTAAGCAGAGTTAACTAGACTTTGTGTTTAATCCTCTTCTGATTACTATTAATCTATTTACATAAAAATGGTCTAAATATAATAATAAGAAATGGGATGTGTTACCTAGGTAATTGGGAATGGTGCATTGTAGGATATTCTTAACCTGATTTTTACTTGATAGATTCTCAGTAGACTTCTTGGTTCATGACCCTCTCATCTTGTAAGAAAGAAGTAGGTACTATTTAGTCTCCTTGCCACCATATCTTTTTTCCCCACATTGTCTATAGGAGCTCTGTGGGTTTTTCTGAATTCTTTGCCTTAACACATTCTGCATCTACTAATCAAGTGATAATATCACTCTCCCCACCACACCTTGTGGATGACCTCCAACTAGATTCCTTCCTTTCTTCCTCTCTCTCTCCCTTCCTTTTTTGCTTTTTTTCCTTTCTCTCTCTCTCTCTCCCTCTCCCTCCCTTCCTTTTTTCTTTCTCTTTCTCTTGCTGTCTCTCTCATTCTTTCTTTCTCCCCCTTCCTTCCTCCCTCTCTCCTTCCCTCCCTCTCTTCCTCCCTCCTTTCTCCATCCCTCCCTTCCATCCTGCCTTCTCTTATACCTATATATGACTATGTGATTTAGGTTCCGGTCCTTGGAATATGATCAGGAATGAGGTTCTACTAAAAGAAAGCAATTGCTAACACTTCTTTTCCCTTCCCGATGGGTGGAAAGTAGAGATAACTAGACTCTTCTTTTTTTTTTTTTTTAGATTTCATTTATTAGAGAGAACATGTGTGAGCTGGGGGAAGGACAGAAGGAGAGAGGGAGAGAGGCAGAGGATCTCAAGCAGACTCTGCACTGAGTGCAGAGACTGAGGGCCTCAACCTCATGACTCTGAGTTCATGACCTGAGCCCAAACCAAGAGTTGGATGCTTAACCAACTGAGCCACCCCAGTGCCCTGAGATAACCAGACTCTTGTACCAAGAGTTGAAAGGTAGATTTTGAGGATGCAAGCCATCCTGCTAGCCCTGACCCATATATTCTGGATTATTATATCGGAGAAGGAGATCTGACCTTCTTTAAGCAATTTGTTTTGTTTGGGAACTAGGAGGAAGACAAGGGGAAGTGGGTCTCCATCTCAGCAGCATTACCTTCATTCTAACTGATACACTGGTTTAATTTAAGTTCTAGTTACATCTGATTTGGCAAGTTACTTAACATCTAAATTTTTTCACCTGTAAAATAAGGATAATACTTATCTTCAAAGGTAGTTATGAGAATCAAATGAAATAACATGTATAAAGTTGAATTTTGGAAGAAAGATTTTAAACTCAAGACGTTAAGTATGACACAAGTTGGGTTGTATTTCTTATTCAAAAGAGCTGGATCTTTGAGTAAGGAACCAGGAATACTTTAGTGTCCTCAGAATAAATAGATTTGGGAGCATAGAGAACTCAACTATATCATGCCATAATAAATTTTCAAAAAAGTACAGTTAGTATAAATTGCTTGAAAACAGATAGTGTTGGGAAAGAATGTCTGGGTGGCCTACATCCCAGGATGAGAATCTCAAACATAAGGCTGGTATCTTGGCATTTTAGAGACCTGATTCTGTATTTGATTTAATGGATGAAGTTATCCTTTTCTGATTTCTTCATCTCTAAAGTGGGAGATCTTAAGAGATTTTTGGCCCAATGAATACAAACTGATGATTACAAGGAGTAATATAATAATTATATATATAATATATAATAAGTATATATATATATTATATATACTATATATACTATATATACTATATATATACTATATATATTATTATATATATACTTACTATATATTATATATATAATTATATATATATAAAACTATATATAATAATATATAGTTATAATAATAACTATACAGTTATTATCTGTAATAACTAAAAAATTAGAACATGTGTAAAACATACTAGAATATTTTCTGCTTTCAAGATACTCATAACCTCAGTGTATAAGGAAAATTTATAGGGCTAATCATCACTTTTTTATTATTAGTTCAAAGACCTACCACCACCTCGTTGAATATTAGAGATACATTAAATTAGTGACCTTTTTTACTTGTGCAGTCTCTTTTTCCCCCTATTTGATTTTATACAACTATTTTTATGTCAAGATTCTGCTCATTAAACTAATTCTTTGTTTTCTATCACATAAAATTTTATTTTTTCCTTTTGTATTCAAGAGCTTCTTTTCCTGTCTCCTCCCCAACTGTAGTTGTTTTATTTCTCTGTACTTCCCACTACAAACCTCTTACTGAACTGTTTTTTTTTAAAATAAAGATTTTATTTATTTATTTGACAGAGAGAGAGAGAGAGAGATCACAAGTAGGCAGAGAGGCAGGCAGAGAGAGAGGGGGAAGCAGGCTCCTCGCTGAGCAGAGATCCCGACTCGAGGCTCGATCCCAGGACCCTGGGATCATGACCTGAGCCGAAGGCAGAGGCTTTAACCCACTGAGCCACCCAGGCACCCCTGAAATAGTTTTTGTAATGTTTTTGGAAATCTAGTGTTACCAGGAAGCACTAAGTGTTACCAAGAGATAATATTTGAGTTAGTTACTTTTTTTAAAAAAAGATTTTATTCATTTATTTGACAGAGAGAGACACAGAGAGAGAGAGAACCCAAGCAGGGGGAGTGGGAGAGGGAGAAATAGGCCTCCTGCGGAGCTGGGACCCCATGTGGGGCTCGATCCCAGGACCCTGGGATCACAACCCGAGCCAAAGGCAGATACTTAATGACTGAGTGACCCAGGCGCCCTGTGTCAGTTACTATTACACACATATGTAAACCACACATTAAAATTTAGAAACCTCACATAATCATATATCAAGTTGTCTATAAAATTTTAACATCTTGGTGAATATTAATATATATGTTATACTGTGTATCCAGCAGAATGTGGAATAAAACTTGTAGTGCTATCTCTGTGCATATATTTGAAGACCTTGTAAATGTGTGTCATTAGTTAGAAAAGCTTTAGGTTAGAGTCGTTTCTTTCAAACTTTTCTACTATTATGGGTCAAATTGTGTCCCTCTCCTCCCCAAATCCATATGTTGAAGTCTTTTTTTTTTTTTGAAAGATTTTATTTATTTATTTGACAGAGAGAGATCATAAGTAGGCAGAGAGGCAGGCAGAGAGAGAGGAGGAAGCAGCTCTTCTTCTGAGCAGAGTGCTTGATCCCAGGACCCTGAGATTGTGACCTGAGCTGAAGGCAGAAGCTTAACCCACTGAGCCACCCAGGTGCCCCCATATGTTGAACTTAAACTCCAGTAACCTCAGCATGTGACCTTATTTGGAAATAAGTTCTTTACAGATGTGCCAAATTAAAATAAGGCCATAAGAGTGGGCTCTAATCCAATATGACTGGTATTCTTATAGTTTGAATTCTTACAATTTTCTAGGCATAGGGGAGACAATGTGAAGAGGACCATCTATAAGCCAAGGAGAAAGGCCTGGAACACATCCTTCTCACAACCCTCAGAAGGAACCAACTCAGCTGACACCTTGTTTTTGTACTTTTTGCTTCCAGAATTGAGACCAGTTTCTGGTGTTTAAGCCACCCAGTCTGTGGTACTTAATTACCGCAGCCCCAGCAAACCAATACGTGGAGGTTCATGAAGCAGTTCTTGTTTTACAAAGAAATAATATATATTTAGCTGGATAGCAAAAACCTGAAAGCCATTCTTAATTTCTCCCTTTCCCTTACTCCTTATATCCTAACTATTACCAAATATTTTTCTGTCATCAACACTTCTCTTTATTACCATGCTATTATGAAGTCTAAGCCACCACAATATTGGGAGAAACTGGAATATTGAAGGAAACTTGTATCTGGTCTACTTGCTCCCATTCTTCCTCATCTACAGTCCATTCTCCATTAACAATTATACTTTAAAAATGTAGATCATCTTCTATCCCTTCCCTACTGGACCCTTCTATGGCTCGTCATGTAAAATCCAGACTCCTTATCTGGTCTGCCAGGACGCACATGGTCTGTGTCCTTCATTCCTCTTAAAACACAACTTAAGGGGCGCCTGGGTGGCTCAGTGGGTTAAGCCTCTGCCTTCAGCTTGGGTCATGATCTCGGGGTCTTGGGATCGAGGCCCACATCAGGCTCTCTGCTTGGCGGGGAGCCTGCTTCTCCCTCTCTCTGTCGGCCTACTTGTGATCTCTCTCTGTCAAATAAATAAATAAAAATCTTTAAAAAAAAAAAAACAACAAAAAAACAAGCACAACTTAAGGCATTTCTGCTTTAGATGTTGGAAGGAAACAGTACCCACCAATGCCCTTGTTCTAAATGACTAGAAAACTAGGGAAAATACATGATAGAACTGTTGGGCAATGGTATAAGGGACTGAAATCCCCAAGAGAAGGGAAACAAACTGAGCACTGTGATCTTCTGATTTTTCTGTCTGGAAGGACTTCACAGGAGTGGGGGGTCAAACAGGGCATGGTACTCTCAGTGAGATAAATAGTTCAGATTTCCAGGCTACAGAGGCAGTTAGGATTTGCAGGGTAGGGTACTGGGGGTAAGGGAGAAGAAGCTCCAGAACTCTGCATAGGGGAACCCATGGAGTCTTTGGCTGGATCCCCAGCTGTGCATGCACAGAGGGAGACCCCACGAGGCTAGGCAAAGCTTCAGCTGTTGGGTAAAAACAACCACCAGGCAGTGGTGAAATGAATAATTTATGGAGCTCGCACAAGGTTGGATGATGTTCAAGTTCAGACCAGTCTTCACTCTGACTAAAGAGTTCTCGTGAAAGTTGGCATACTGTAGAGTTCACAGAAGAACCACACCTCTAAGAGTAAACATAGTTTTAAACTGAAGTCTACCCTAGGCTCTACCTAACAAAGTTAAAATCTGAGCCTTGAAAGCAACAAACAGATGTGCAAATAAATTAGTAAGCAGCTGGAAGGGAAAAAACACACTCTATTAAGGAACAGGAAGAATCCAGACCTTGAACAATGTAGCATCCACAACATACAGTGACTATTCAAAATGTATAAGACATGTACAAACAATCAGGATGCAAATAATAAGACAGATTCAGAAATAATGAATCACTATATTCTTTACGTGGAATGAATGTGACACTTTATGTTAACTAGTCTGGAATTAAAATGAAAACTCATTGATCAAGGGATAAATCACTAGGAAACTTCTAACTAGACTGATCTAGATAGAAAGGAAATATAAATTAATATCAGGGATAAAATAAGAGCAGTAACTCAAGTCATCTGAGTAGCCCTATATTTGCAAGAGAAATTCACTTTATATTTAAAAACCTTCTCATTTAAAAAACCCTTCAATCCCATGTTGGCTTCACTTTGAATTCTATCGAGCACTTAAGGGATAATAACCACCTAAATTCTTTTTCTCCCCAGAAAATAGCTTCCATGCTCTTATACTCCTCTCATCAGAGAACTCCATACTCACTCAGAACTGTGCCATTTTCCCTGCCCCTAGCTCCAAGCTATGGCTTAGGTATTTGTACAAGGTGTGTGTGTGTGTGTGGGGGGGGCAAACCATAAAACAAGGAGCTCCTGAGCTGCTCTCTCAAAGGAATTGATTTTATTTGTACCAGAATGTGAAAAAGTTCAAGCCTAAGAGCATTCTCACATACGACAGAGATTGGGGTGAGAAGCATGTAAGGAGACAGGTAGCTTTATTAGAGATGTGAGCAGACCATCGACCAGAGAGTTGGCCAGGGAAAATCAGGAACATATACAGCTAGGAAGAGCTCTCTTTGAAGCAAAACAAATCTTAAATACTGGATTCAAAAACCATTCATGTAGAGGAAGGTAAAATTAATTGGATTGAGATTCAACTATATGCTGTCTACAGGAGACACATTTTAGATTCAAAGATACTAATAGGTTGAAGATAATAGGATGGAGAAAGATTTATCATGCAACCTGCAACTGTAAGAAAGCTGGAGTGGCTATACTAATATAAGACAAAAAAGAATTGAGTGATAAAAATGTTCTAAAATTGTGGTGATGGTTTTGTAACTCAGTGAATATACTAAAGCCATTGAAATGCATACATTGCAAAGGGATAGTTTGCATTTTTACTAGTTGCAAATGATCCCTCTGTGGACATTGGGATTATATTGAAACTATTGAGTCAGAACAAAATAAAAGCTTAAATATCGACCTAAGGCTAAAAAGACAGTAAGTGTCATTGATAATCTTTAAAATTGTTATATTTGTTGAAACAGCCCTATTGTTTTACTCTTCATTTTACAGATGAAGAAAGTAAGTGATTTGCCTGAAGTCAATTGACAGTTGGGATTTAAGACTAACATCTTAGATCTGGGCTGTTTATTCATGGATTTAACAAGTTTGAGTGGAGTGCCTACCATATGTAAAGAAATCTACTTGGAATTGAGGAGTCAGTTGAAAATAAAAACAGAAGTGGGTTCTGTCTTCTTTGGTCTTACAATCTAGTGGGAATAAGGACATTACTCTACTAACCTTAACTGTGGTGAGTACTGTAGAAAGTAGACAAGGGGTGCTAGGATAGAGTGAGGGAATGAGGTTTTCCTGGGACAATAGCAGGGGAGTTGAGATCTGAAGGAAGGTCAGGCACAAGGAGGGAGGAGTGGGAAGAGCATTTCATGGAATAGCATATAATAATAGCCTCTCTCTGGATACAGAGACCACTGTGCAGTAGATAAAAACAAAAACAAAAACAAAAAAACCCCCATCTGGTTGGCCCATTCCACTACATAACAACTCAGATCACAGGATACTTTTTATTTTTATAATTTTTTAAAAGATTTTATTTATTTATTTGACAGACAGAGATCACAAGTAGGCAGAGAGGGAGAGAGAGGAGGAAGCAGGCTCCCCGCTGAGTAGAGAGCCCGACGCGGGACTCGATCCCAGGAACCCAGGATCATGCCTGAGCTGAAGGGAGAGGCCTTAACCCACTGAGCCATCCAGGCACCCCACAGGATACTTTTTAAAACCAAAGCTTTGGTTTCCCTCATTGTGAATTATCTGGCTAAGATAACATCTATTTTAAATTCTATTATTTCCCATGTCTTTCCACATGTTATTGTTTTGTGAGTACCATGCTTGGGTTTAAGGCTTTTGAAATAAGTAATAATTAAGAATGATATATCTTCCTTTAAATCCTTTGGTTTAAGAGTCTGGAATAGTTTTTGTGAAATTCTCAGACAATATTTCTATTTTGTTATGGAGATTATTATATAAAGAGTACCAATAAAAATAGGATATTCAAATTGTGAGAAAATTCTAGACTTAGGCATTTTATAGTGTGAAATGGAGTGGCCCAAGTTTTCATTCAATCTTTGATGTTCTTACCAGCATCTTATTTTAATATGCTTTTTCTTCATCGTTAGCCAGCAAATGTAGAACAGCTAAAACACAATGTTAAAGACTCAGCAGTGCATATCTGATTGAATAACCAATAAACAAAATACAGTGTTTCATTTTCCCTGAAACTGGTGCCCTCATTTCTCCAAAGACAGATCGTGGAGGCAAAAAGTAAGTCAGATCCTGAGAATTTTATTGTTTAATTTATTTTTCCTGAGTATCTCTCTTGCCCTATATATTCCTGTCGTGTTCTCTTCCAGAAAAAAGTTTGGGTGAGTTTGAAGAACAAATTGTCAAAGCTACCTACTCTATGTATTTTATAAGCACAGAACTGATTTGAAATGAAGGAAAACATAAGAAGCTTATTAAGGAGTTATCTTATGCAGTCTATAAGCAGAAGACACTGAACCACTGTCTTTTGGCAACTAACAGTAGATTAAGGTAGCATCATCTATGACAGCACTGATCCGTGTTTTGTTGAACTCATAACTTGCTTCGGAATTTTTTAAATCATTAATATTCAAAATCCTGGCATTACTAACAAGAGTTTTGGCCACTCATAAGAAAAATCAGACAATCTGGCAGCACTGGGTCTACAGTAATCAGTTAGAATGGGAATTATACCTTTTTAAACAAGGAGCGAACTCTCCACTTTGTCAACATCTTCATCTGGTTTGCTTTATTTATCTAAATTACCTGCCAAGCACCTTAGGCATTTGATTTTTCAACACCTCTGTTGCTCTTCTGTTGTGCAAGAAAGTAGAACTGAATGTGTGAAGAACTCTGAAGAGTCTTGAGATTTTTCCTTTTCTTACAAGCCAGCCAGTTAGACTCGCTACAGTTTTATGGATGCTGGAAGAACACGTGAAAATCTTGGGTCAGAGGCAAAAGACTTTATTAGTAGCATTCGCCAAAGTATCAACATTTTCTTATACCAGTTCCTTGAGCCCAAATTCCTACAGGGTGATAGTGAATCAAATCTGACCTAGGTACAGATTTTTTCTATTTTCTATTTTCATGAATTCCAGAGCAGGAAAATGTTCTTATGGCTGAAAGAAATTTTACAATTTTGAATGGTTAGAATGTTGAGGGCAGAGTGAATACAGATTTTATTTACAGATTAGTATTTTATTAGGTATGTATCAGGGATACATGAAATTTATGTGAATATTTTTATCAAATTAACTTCATTTTTAAATTTTTAATTTGAGATAGATTTATAGGAGAGTTGTAGAAACAATACTTTCTGAATCTATTTCACCCAGCTTCCCTTTATGTTAACATCTTACAAAAGACTCATCAGAGCTGAGATTAACCTTGGAACAATACTATTAACTAAAATGCAGAATTTAGTTACACATTTCACCAGATTTTTGTTTTGTTTCTTTTTTTTTTTTTTCATTTGTTCCTGGCCCCGGATCCAATTCAGCCTCCCACATTGCATTTAGATGTGTAGTTCCTTGGTTTCTTCCAATCTGTGACAGTTTCTCAGTCTATTTATCACATGGCCTTGGAAGCTTTGAAGAATAGCTCACCATATTCTGGGACATCTCTTTGGGTTTTGTCTGATGTGTTGTCAAGATTATTTCTTACCAGGAAGGATAGCACAGCAGTGATATGCCCTCGTTAGTGCATCATGACGGGGCACACATGCTGTCAGTGTATATTGATAGTGATGTTGACCTGACCACTTGGCTAAGCTGGTGTTTGCCAGGATTTTCCACTGCGAAGTTTTTTTCTTTCTTCTTTTTGTTCTTTGTAATTACTAAATATTTGGGGGGAGATACTTTGAGATTTTGCAACTTCCCTTTTTCTACTTAAAATCCACTCATTAACTTAGGCATGCATCAATGGATCTTGCCTGCGGCAATGGTTATTGTGATGTTCTATTGGTGCTTTCCTATTTCTCTCATTCCTCCATGTATTAACTGAAATTTTTCCTTAAAGAATAGTCCTTGCTTTCCATTTATTTCCATACTTATTTATTTCACTGTTGTCTCATATATATTTATTTGGGAGGGTGTTATAATTCAGAACTATTGTTCTTTATTTTGTTGCTCAACTTGTTTTTAACTTTGGCTACTGGGGACTTTTAGGATCCAGGTTCTGTGCCCTTTTTGTGTGTTCTTATTTTATTTTCTGAGGAATTTCTTTCTTTCTGGCATCATACGATGTCCCAGGTTTACGTTTTCCTGTACCAGGTCTGTGTTCTTTGCAAGGAATTAAAAGCAGTGCCTAAGTTATGCCTCCATGTTGTCTCTGGAGTTTGCTTTTCAAAACAGAGCTCACAGGAGAAAGTAGCTATATACTTTGACACTCTCCAACTCCTTGTTCTGATGTATAAGCAGGACCTGAGCACACTTCTCCTTGCATAAATCTATCTTCCTCTTTCTTTTGTTTGCTTTCCCTTTTTATCCTCTTTAAGTAACTCAACAGACAATTTCAAATCCTAGACTAGAGGTGCTCAAAAATGAGGAAAAACTGGTGGCAGGTCACACATCTTGAGACTTTGTTCTGCATTAGGAAGGAGCTCTGAGAGAGATGCTGGTCTAGTATAATCTACAGTTCTTTAGTTTATTACAATTCATTTGGGGTATCAGAGCAGTAGGCAATAAGCAGTGCAGAAATGCCACCACGTTAGTGCAGAAAGGTGTCTTGGTTTGAACCTGAGAAAATCAGGAAAGGGCTGGAAGCTGAGCACTCTTTCCAGTGAACTAGATTGTGGCGTACAGAGAATAGAAAAAGGCAATTCAGTAGAGCGTGGGGATAAACATTGCTTTTCTCATATTTTGTCTTCTTTAAAGATGAGTGAGAAAAAAAAATTAATGTGAGTTATATGAAAAAATCTTGCAAAACAAAATGTGTGAGAAGGCAAGCCCTCCGTGGGTAAACGAGACAATCAGGACAGGAACCCACATAAATGGCGACAGCTCTATACAAGTGGCAAAAGCCACATCCTGCCATCCGTCTGGAAACAGTACAAGCTGAAAAAAGTGATGATGGTGGATAAGATAGCTATGCCTGCTGAGGTCACTTCTCCCATCCCCGACAGCCCCCTAGTTAATGCCTCCCTAGGAGCCTTGCTAATAGTTACGTGCACGGTTCCCTGCTGCCCCCCACGTCATTGCTTTCTTGAGTTGTTCTTCCCTCCTTGCTTCTGCATACTGTACATTCTGCTATAGGATAACAAAACTGAGAGTCTATCCGGACTCCAGGCTTCACCTCGGTGGCTTGCATTTCTTGCCAGTGCCTGGTGGTATAGCCCCTTTGGGCCTCTCTGTGTTCCAGTTATTGGACTCTGAATAATCATTTTGTCTCTCGACAAGTGTGCTATACAGCCATATGAATGACATAGAATTTTTTCCAAGATTAAGTGCAACATCAAAAAGAACATTTCAGAATATATTTTGGATAGAAGGCTACAAATCAAGAAGTTAGTGAAAGAAAAACAAACTAATACAGAAATAAAATGAAGAAAATAGGACGATGTAGGAAAGAAATTCCAGTTGGAAAACCCAGAAAAAGTAACAAGTTTAATGAAAATGAGAGGAGACACAATACAAATATCAGGAAAAAGAATGGGGACAAAATAAATATGGGCAAGATAGAAATAGTGAAATGTTATGATAGTAGGAAAATAAAATTGAAATGGTTGATTTTAAACAAAAAAACTAACTATCATAATGAGAAAGAAAATCTAGATGTGACAATAAACATGTTTGAAGTAGAAAATATTGTCCAAAATTTCTCCAAAGAGTGTTGGTACAGGTGGTTTGAAATACGAGTATTTTCAGTCCTTCAGAGAATGACAATTTCCATCTATAGAAGAAGTTACCAGTCCAAAACAAATAGATTTTCCAATTCACTTTATAAAATTAGCAGGACCCTAATAAAAGAATGTTACAAGGATAGATCCCGAAGGCCTAACACACTTATGACTATCAATGGCAAAATCCTAAGAAGGTATTAGCAATCAGATTCACACATATGTTAATTATCTACTTTATTTCAAGTGGGAATGGTATTTAAATAACTCATCACATAAAGAAATGTGAGGGGAAAACCCTATGATTCAATGGAAGATGCTAAAAAATGTATTATTAAGTACTACTCCTTAACTACTCCTAATTAAAACTTAGAAAATTGGAAATAGACTTTCACTGATACTCTAGATTTTTAAAATTACTCATTCCACCTAGTAGTTACCCACAAATGAACTAATCTGTTAGTTACAAGTGATTAAATGTAAAGATTTAAACCATATAGTACTGGAATATAATGTAATATAATTATAGAATTTTAGAACCATGATGTCAAAAGCAGAAATATAAAAGAAGTTTGAGTGATTTGACTATGTAACAGTTAAAAAATTCTTTACCACCAAATATAAAGAAACAAAATACATATATGAACAAAGTAAAAAATACTGCACTGAGAAGAATTTTTGGAACATATATGATAGCATATCCTTTAATATAAAATGATTACCAGCTAATGAGGGAAATATGAATTTTTCAATAGCCGTATAGAAAAAACATACGTATTTTACAAAGGAGTACAATCATCCAGTAAACATGAAAATATATCCAAATTACTAGAATTAATCTTCAAGTTAGAGCCATAATGGTAAACAATTTTTTATCAAGAGCATATCAGAAAACATTAAAAGGAATTCCAGTGCTCAGCATTAGTAAGAATGTAAGGAAATCATTTTCATACAATCAGATAAGAATGTTATTTGACCCAACTTTTTGAGTATATTTTGACAAGTATCAAAACCTCCACACCTGACATATCCACTCCTACCTTTTTCCCCCAAGGAAACAATTGTACAAGTTTACAGTGTTGTATAAACAAGTATATTTATTACAACATTATTTACAACAAACAAAATGTATGTATGTATGTGAAACCACTTAAATATATACAATATGAAGATCAGCAAAATAAACTATGTAATACCTATAAAATGATATGCCAGGTAACTATTAAACTGTATTTATTGGTGGAAAGATATATATAGCACATTAAATGAAAATACCAGTTTATATCACTGTGTGTGTACACGTATATAAACTCTTCTGTAAATCTAAACATCAGAATGTTAGCAGTAGTTTTTTTCTGGTAGCATTATGAAGAGTTTTCCATTTATTTTGTTGTCTGCATTTTATTTTTATTTTATTTTATTTTTTAAAAGATTTTATTTATTTATTTGTCAGAGAAAGAGAGAGAGTGAACACAGGCAGTGTGGCAGGCAGAGGCAGAGGGAGAAGCAGGCTTCCCGCCGAGCAAGGAGCCCGATGTGGGACTCGATCCCAGGACGCTGGGGTCATGACCTGAACTGAAGGCAGCTGCTTAACCAACTGAGCCACCCAGGCATCCCTGTTATTTGCATTTTAAATATATATATATATATATATATATATATATAATTTTTTCCCCTATGGTTGTAACTGTAATAAAGGAATAACAACCTAAAAATATGATTAGTTACTATGAAGACATATCAACAGTTGAACAAGCCTTCCAGGCATGAGAATAGTTTAGACTAAACTCTGTTTTTTTTTTTAATTGTAATGGGTACATTTACAATAGATCCTCATTGTTTGCTGTAGTTACATATTCTGTAAATTCTCTACAAACACTGAATTAGTGAATACCAACCAAAATCTTTCCTCCTAGGGGAAAGACAGGGTTAGGTTCCTGGGAGCTTCTGGTTATAACACTTCATAAGCTAGTACATATCCACGTTTTATGTAGGTTTCTGCTTAACGATACTTTATTTAATATATGTTGTTGATTCATTAACATTGGACTCACTGCCAGAAGCACTATTCCTATGTCTGAATGAAGCTTATCTAACACTTAATTTCTCTGTTAGGCACAAAAGAGTCTTTTTGTGCTTAGCAATAGTCGGCAGCCCTCCAGTACCTGCTCATAAAGCATCGTGAGCAGCAAAATCAACAAAAAGCACAAAAACACAAGAAAGTACGACTAAACAGCCTGAGAAAGCTATCTGCACACGTTCTGAAGGCTGAAACAAAGACAGAGTCTTGCCTGTGGACCTCAGCTAGGAACGTGCACACAGGGTGCCTCCAGTTTTCCGTTGCTCTCTGCATGTCCTCAAATGACTGCCAAGGTGCCATGAATATTGATATTGGGGTTACACGTACATTTAGCGAGTTGGTAAATTTGTAAATAATGGAATCTGTGAATAATGAGAATAAACTATACTATGAAAACTCCATGATACATTCTGTTTTTCAGGTACTTTGGGGGAGGGAATGGGGCTCATCAGCAAGCAAATTATAAACTGGGGTAGATGTCTAGTCTTAGTTGTTCTAGGACCTCTAATGGGCTATGCTGTTCATGGTGTCCTTCTAGTGCTGCTCTCTTTCCTAGAATTCATTTTCTCTCCTATTACTGACCCTGGCTCTCTGCAGAGTCTTAACACTTACTGAAAACAAAATTCAGGTCTTTGTGTTTGGAGTCTGGAAATGACACTAAGCTTCTTTCTACACATACATACAATTGGAAGACAGAGTGTGAAGAATGCTTTTGAACCTCACTTCAGTGCTGATGTAGCACAGATTTTCCTACCACTGCCTGCAGCCTTCAGAATGGGGAAAAGAACAACAAAACAGTCCTTACAGAAATTTGCTTTGAATGAGTTCCTGCTTGAGTCAGGTTTTATACATGTTTTTTGAATAAAGCAATGTGTATTTTAAAAAGGCTCTGAAGTTGGCTATCCAAGAAAAGTTCCACATAGCACAAAGAGCACAAAAGTAGTACTTAAAAACAACCTTCCTAAGGTGGCTCTCAGGTATAGATTTCATAATGTGATATATGAAATGAGAATATTTTATTTGGTAAGAATTTACTCTTTTTTGATTATGGCTAATTATGAAAAGACACCCCCCCCAGATACCTTCTTTTTATTAAGAATTTCTATTTCTAATAATTACACTTAAATATAAATTAATTTGAGGTATACCCTGCTTCAAGAATCAACATACTTTCTTGGTATGTTTTGATCTAATTTTGTGCCTATCATTTCCACACCACAAGATTGAAATATGATCAAATATTTGTCTTAAGTTTTTCCACTCTCCAATTCTTTCTCATTCATTTGGAGTCATTTTTATTAGTGAGAAGTCAGGGTACTCCAGAAAATGACAGGTATTTTCACCACAGAAACAAGCAAACAAATGAATAGGCAAACAACCCTCACAAAAAATGATATAGGTACTTATTTATTACATTTAGGATGCTGCCGGGATGAATCTATGTGATTAACAACAAAATATGAAATCCAGTTCTTTGCCCTTTATGAAATCACTTTTGGATTTGCTTTAAAAATGTTCTTTATTCTTTAGTCATGAACCATGAATGCCTTAGGAAGGAGAAGGTTCTGTTATTCTGTGGACTAAAAGGGCTCTTGGAGATGAGAGAAAAATCATGTAGGCTACCCAAGGGCTGCCGATTATTATTGAAATGTATGAAATAATGCCCTTAAGGAATGAATAAATTAGTGTTTCTACAGAACTCAGTGTACTTTTGTATTGGTTTCATATAGCTTTGGGAGATGGGCAAGCTATCCCTTCTTTAATCTATAGAAGACATAGTATCTGGTAAATAAGAGTCAGCATCTTTCTACAGTCATTTAGAACACTCAAATCCATTAATATTTCTGGAAATTAAACATGGCTAACCTAGAAAAAGGAATTTGTTTAATGGTACTGCAACTTTTTAAGCCCACAGGAATGCTTTTATTTAGAACATTGGTTGTTTGTTCCTTCTTGAGTTCTTGGTCTGATGAGTTGAAAAGGTTTTCCAAAGTACTGGGAACAGATCTTAATATCAGCTTCCAAGTCTTTTCTCGAATCCCTTAACAGGGTTGCATACAAAGAATTAGGTATCCCTGGATCCCATTCATAGCCTTGCAATTGGGAGGGGATCATATGAGATGCTGTCAACACTAGCATGACCAATATATCATTGTGGAATAGGCTTATGACCTCGGTAAGCTTTTTTTGGAAGCCCAGCTTTCTAAAATATCTGCCAGATTTCAGGTCTACTGATGGTGCCAAATGTTTTCATTAGGTCACCATACAACTCTGGGTGCTGTTCTTTGTATTAAGCCGCAGAAGTCACATTTGGAACTACACACAGAAGGATAGAGCTGGTAAGGGCCTTAGAAATTATCTAGTCTGGCGTTCATCTTACTGTTGAGGAAGCAGAGGTCCAGGTATGGGTGAAGCTTCTTGCCTAGGATCACAGAATTAGTTAGTGGCAAAGTCAGGGCTTAATCATCAATTCCTTTGGGATTCAACCCCCACCTAGTCCTTCATTGTGAGGAAGTTACTCAGTTTTGTCAAGTAGATCGAATCAAAAGAATGCTGAGCAGGTGGAAATAAGCCAAGTAAAGAGGCAGATCTCTTCTTTAATATTCTAATTCAGAACATAGCTTGAAAAGCATTTTTTATTGTTTGTAAGCATTTTCTACACGCCTGGATTCCCTTGAAGTCCATCGTTCAGCTCTGTTTTTCTGATTAAATTTTTTGCTGGGGGACAGTTTTCATACAGTAGAATGCACAGACCTTAAGTGTATAGTCTGAAGTTTTTACAAACATACCCACTCCTGCATCCACCAACCAAATCAACATATGGAGCACCTACATTATCACAGAAAGTTGCCCTGTGCCCCCTTGCAGTCAGTCCATATCCCTGCTCCTACCAGAGGCAACCGCTATGCTGATTTCTGTTATCCTAGGTTGTTTTTGCTTGTTTCTGAATTTCACATAACTAAAATCATACAGCATGTATTCTTCTGTGACTGGATCTACTTAGCAAAATGCTCTGAGATTCTTCAGATTATAGCTGTATTAGTGGTGTACTCCTTTTTATTTCTGTATAATTTTTTATATGAATTATGCTCCTGTTTACTTGTTCTGATACACAGCCGTGTTTTCGGTTTGGACTTACTATGAATAAAGCTGCGATGGAGGTTTTTGTACAAGGCTCTTGTGGACAGAGCCATTTCTTGATCTTGGGGTATCCCTAGGAGTAGAATTTATTGAGTCACCGAGTAGGTAATGTTTCACTTTCTTAGACACTGCTATAGTTTTCAAAAATGGTTGTACTCTCGGGGTACCTGGGTGGCTCAGTGGGTTAAGCCACTGCCTTCGGCTCGGGTCATGATCTCGGGGTCCTGGGATCAAGTCCCCCATCGGTCTCTCTGCTCGGCGGGGAGCCTGCTTCCCTCTCTCTCTCTGCCTGCCTCTCTGCCTACTTGTGATCTATTTTTGTCAAATAAATAAAATCTAAAAAAAAACCGGTTGTACTCTTTTACATGTTTACTAATGATATTTGTGTATTTCAGCTGCTTCACGTTTTTGCCAAGACTTGGTATTATGCATCTTCATTTTGAACATTCAGGTTGGTGTGTAATGAGATCTCATTGTGGTTTTGATGTGCATTTTCCTCCTGACTGATGTTTGAGCACCTTTTCATAAGCTTATTGGCCATTCACTCACTAATGTTTTTCTGTGAATGTGTGTTCAAGCTTTTGCCCATTTAAAAAAAAAATTGGGTTTATCTTTTTGTTAATCAATGAGTACTTTGATAAATCTATTAAAATATTTTCCTCAGTGTCTAGCTTGCCATTTCATTGTATTAATAATTTTTGATGAGTAGTTTCTAAAAATTTTATAAAATTCAATATATCTTTTTTTTTTACTCTATGGTTAGTGTTACTTATGTCCTGTCCCACATATTCTTCTCTACTCCAAGGTCATGAAGATATTTATGTTTTATTTTATAAACTTTATAATTTTAGCTTTTCGTTTAATTCTTGACTCACTATCTGAAGAGAATTAGATATTGCCACTTTCTTCTGAGCCCATGACCAATGGAGAGAACAAAATGAAAAATTTCAGGTATAACCTCATGAAAATGTAACACATTGTAATATATTTGTTCTCTAGTATTCTGTATATGCCCTTAGGCAGAGAAGCCTCTTTTTCTTATATTTCTTTCCAATAACACAGTAACTGGAGAGAAAGACCTATGATACTTACAGCTACGGCTTTCTCCTCTCCATGGCAGGTAATGAAAGGCAGTCCTTGTTCATGGATTTTACTAGAGCTCTGTAGTTCAATACAAGAGCTCAAATGGGATTTCCTGATGGTTCATTTCAAATTTATACTTGAATATGTTTTTCTGGGTCATTTCTGACACCTAACTGCTTGTAATTGTTCTTGATAGCCAGATGTAGTATTTCTCATTTTGTGTTTGCAGTTGTGATTTTAACCTATGATTAGTTGGGCAGATTTCCCTGTATCTGGGAGGGCAGAGCAGTAAGAATAGCCTTGTAGTATTGTCCGGTTTGCCCTTTCTCCTCATTTGCACTCTGATGTCATTGAACACCTTTCTGTTGACTCCATAAAGTATAAGCCGAATTGGATTATTTTCTGTGCTTATAGTTGAGCAACTGAATCTGTTCCCCTTGGATTGCTCTCAAGTCTATGTATGAGACCACTATGCCCAGAATAAATTGCTTTCTGAGACCTGCCCTGTAACCAGAATAGGTATTCCATGCTGGGTTCTTACAAACAAACCAATTACTTTTCTCTTTTCACATTCCAGAGCCTCTCAAAAGGATGATCTCATTGTGGTATCCAGAATAAATTTTTTTCAACTGACATATGCTTTTAGGCATGCCTTAGTTTTCAGTGAGGTCTTTTTAAAAAGAAATAGGTAGCTCCAGTCAGCCTTTCCTTTTTAACTTTTGCTTGGCACACTATATACTGAATGTCATTATTTTCCTGTATGCGCTGTATGTTCAGATGCCCATAGATGAGTAGATATCCGGGGCTTCTCTGTATGCAAGGAATACATTTTTCCCTGCATGTATGATTTTTTTAAAATAAATATTTTTAAGTGTTGAAAATAATAAATGCTCATTATAGACAATTCGGAGTGTAAAAAAGAGAAAATTAAACATAATCTCACCTACCATCTGGAGACGCCCATTGTGACTAATTGCAGTTCCTTTAAATCTCTATAGGATATTTATATTTACCTGAGGAGTTTGGGAATTGGGTAAAATGGGGAAGAATTCCAGAATGAGGAAATAGGATAAGGTTGGAGACAGAATAAGTGGGGGTTTGGACAACAAATAAGGGACTCTACCCTTTACATGATGGGGTTTAGGAAACTGAGCCACTGGAGGGGTTTGATTGGACAATGATGAGGTTGTCATAGAATGGACTGGAGTGCAAAGATCGGAGTCAGTAGGACAAGAAATAGGATGATTGCAGTTTCCTGGCCCAGAGGTAATAAGGATAGCTGAAGTGGGAGACCAATGAAGGGGGGGTGGGGTACAAGAGTTATTTTAAAAGATTACTGATGTGTAGGGGGAAGGAAATGATACCAAGAATTTCAAAATGATGGTTTATGTAGCAGAAGAAGGAAGTTGAAGAATAAGAATGTTTAGGGAGAAAACATGTAGTTTAGAAATATGCTGGGAGTATTGTTTGGGCTTGGCAGATGGGGCCAAAATTCCTGCTTCGTCACTTACCAGATGCATGAAATTGAGCGCATCATACAACCTCACCAAGTCTTTCTGAACTCACTTTCCTCATATGTCAAAGTGAGGGTATAGCCCCTGTCCCAAAGAATTGTCCTGAGGATTCTGACTTAGAATACATAGAAGTACAAAGTGCATTCTGGGTAGAGGTTCAGTGGAATATTACATAGTCCAGCAGACGGTTTTCTGTTTATTTTTATTTTTTTATTTTTTAAAAGATTTTATTTATTTATTTGAAAGACAGTGCTCACAAGTAGGCAGAGAGGCAGGCAGAAGGGGTGGGGGGAAGCAGGCTCCCCGCTGAGCAGGGAGCCTGATGCGGGGCTTGATCCCAGGACCCCGAGATCATGACCCCAGCTGAAGGCAGAGGCTTAACCCACTGAGGCACCCCAGTTTTCTGTTTATTACTACCATTTTACAAGAAGTCAGAATGGGGTTAAAAGCAGTTCAGTGAGCTGTTATTGTCCTATGAGTAAGGTTGCCAGTCTTCCAGTTATGGAATGAGTAAGTCATGGGAATAAAAAGCAGAGGTAAGGAATACAATTATCCTAGAACAGTAATGTAATGGGACAGATGGGAGAAACACTTGTGATGAATGTAACATAAGGTATAAACTTGTCAAATCACTAAGTTGTACACCTGAAACTAATGTACATCATGTGTCAAATATCCTCAAATAAAAATAAGTACATAAGAATATATTTACATCAAAAATTATTTAACTCTTAAGGTCTCTCAGCTTGAGCTACTATAGATAAAATCAACATCTTTGTATACATAGCATTTTGTCCATTAATTTAACTCCTCACTTATTCCCTATACTTATTAGAAGATTAAAAAAAACCCAAATGGCACATATCTGGTCAGATTTATGAGGTTTCATTTCCTGAAAAACTAACATCTAATTTCCTTACACATTCCAGCATTGTGCATAGGCTCTGACTGTACTAAGTGAGAAGTTGAAATCCTAAAATGTTCATCTTCCAACTTTTTCCAGTCTGTGGTCTGTCTTGGGATCAGCAATAATTGCCCAGACAGCTATAATGGCCTTCATTAATTTTTGTTTGTGTTCTGTGTTCGTCATGCCATGGTAGAAGAAATGCTTCTCCTGTGTCAAAATCTAACTGTGCTTTTCTAAACTGATCAGCTGCATTTGATATAAACACTCCTAATGTAAAAAGCAAATTGCAGTAGGGATTTCTGCATAATCATTGGGGCAGCAAAACTGAAGTTTAGCCAAAACCATTAAACCAGCTTCAAAATCAGGAATATTTACATTTAAATTTGTTTTTTAAGCTGCATTGTCAACATTTTTTTTGTATTCTCACGTGCCAGGAATTTTTATTTTTCAGTACTGTGTCCGTATTCACAATTTACAGCTAATCCGGGGAGCCAGTCAGTTGCATTGTATTGATTTGTGGTCTCAAAGGAAAAGCTAACATCTTGGAGATGCTTTTTGAAGAACTTGTCCAGTTGTATGTGCATCTCACATTACCTCTGTTTTCAGTCTTGTGTCTGATATTCTGATCTTTGAGACAAGCAATACAATTTCTGGTTACTGTTTCATCTTTGCAGTTGAGTCGATCAGGGTTCTGACATACATAAAATGCTTCATGAGGTATTGTGGCATCTTTATGCCCACCCATGCCAATCTCCCCTATATTGTTCCACTTTAATAAATGTGCTGCCATAGCCTGTTGACTTGATTTTTAGAACACTTTGATGGCATGAGCCAAATCCACTTCTAATTTTCTGCCTCATGTGGTCCTCTGTGTGGAGTAGGTCCTTGGTTGATAATAATGATAATAATAATATCACATTTATTAAGAAATGAGTACTTTGTAAAGCACTCTACGAAGTACTTTTTTATATCTTCGTAAGAACCTGATGATGTTAGTACTGTTCTGTAATGCATTTACTTTATTCACATTGTAAAATCGTATGTTAGTACTATTATTCTCTCTGGTATTTCTGAGAAAACAGAGATTTTAGGGGAGTTAAATGGGCTTGTTCAAGTCACCTGTATCAGTAAAGATCAGATATCAGATGGGAACCAGGGTGTCTGGTTCTGAACCCCTTGAGTAACCATCTTACTATATGGCTTAGCATTATATTCCTTACTATAAATATATTAGTAGAATATATATCATAAGTATACTATGCATGTATAATACAAATATAAAAAATAAATTATACATGCCATATATATGCATCAGAGATAGACTGTATTGACAGAAAACTAAATTGTCCTTCAGCAGCCTGCAAAAGCTTAAGAATTCCAAGAGAGCTGTGTTGCTTCTAGCAAATATTTTCATGCCCAAAGGTAATCAATAACATAACTTTGAGAACTTTTAGGATATTCAATATCAGTTTCGTAGAAGCCATATTAATTGCTTTATGTTTGAGCATTGTTTTAATTAAACACACATATTCATATACATACACTTCACGACATCCTTTGACCTTGGTTTAGTAGAAGTGAGTACATTATTAAAATGTACAACAGTTACCAAAATGTGATGTTATTAAAAAATAAGTATGGTGTTATTTTATCAATACGCTTACTTTATTGGTTGTTTTCAGAACTTGCAATAAAACTGTTCAAAATCTGTCTTTTAGAAAACTCCTAATTGGCTTATTATATACTCTTTAAACTTAAGAGCTTTTATCTAGATCTGTTTATACTATCATTGTTCCTAGCCTTAGAAATACTAACCAGGATGTAATTGCTTTTCTGATGGCCTCTTCATTACATTGTTCCCACCACAGATTACAGTAATTTAGGATCCGCCAGAGGGCTATTGAATGAACCCCTCCTGTTGGAGTATTTATGACCCACTATGCTGACTGTCCCATTTCTGAGACACCAGAGAAGATTATAGAAATTTATCTTGTTATAAGTCTGTGATAGTTTGCAGACATGTTTTGCAATATTTCTTTCCTGGGTTAAAAGGCATTTTATTTAGTTCTTTTTAAAGATCAGCTTTAATATTAACAATTAGATATCAAAATTATTCTAGAAATACATTTAAAACATATTTGTATGAGTATTTAAGGATTTGACTATACTCACTTTTAGAGTCAGCAAACACTGCCCTAATAGATTAACCCATTTTAGATCAATTTAGTTAAAAAATGATGTATTTACATTGGCAGTATTCTCTAAAATTATCTCAACTGCGGAAGTCCTATGTCCATATAGATTTCACCATCTTTTTATGTGAAGTATTTAATAATCTCCAAACTCAGAAAGCTCCAAGCCTATTAATGTTTTTCCATGCAGTTATTGGATCTTTGATTTGTTACATCATTGAAATCAATCATATCAAGGATTTCTTCTTTTTCTAGTCATCTTAGATTTGTATAAGGAGGTGCCAGCAGATTTCTATTACAAACTGCTAATCTTTTCATGAACGACTCTTTGTTTTGTGGGGAGTGTATAATGGTAGTCTGAAATTTTTAAAATAAGTACATGTTGGCTACTTCCCCACCACTCGCCCCAAGTTTTAATGAAAGCACGTTATAGGCAGTTGCAACGGATAAAATTACTGAGCTAACAGTTATTGGTAAGCAAGCAAAAAATAACTTACACAACACATCACATTCCATAAACCTGGAGTTCCAGATTTCTTTTCTTTTTAGAATTCTACCTACTACTTTGCATGAAAGGTCACTTGAGGGAAACATAACGTTTTAGAGAAGAACTCTGCTGTCCTGAGTTTAAGCATTAGGCCAATGAAATTCCTCCTAAATTAATAGCTGGATGATCTAGGGATTCAACCTCATCCCGGAGGTGAAATGGGACAGACATTGCAAGGTTTTTATATCCTGTTCATGAAAGTGTAGGAGGATGGGATGCCTGGGTGGCTCAGTTGGTTAAGCAGCTGCCTTCCGTTCAGGTCATGATCCCAGCATCCTGGGATTGAGTCTTGCATCAGGCTCCTTGTTTGTCAGGAAGCCTGCTTTTCCCTCTCCCTCTGCAGAATGCCACTCTGCCTGCTTGTGCTTTCTCTCTCTCTGACAAATAGATAAATAAAATCTAAAAAAAAAAACCCCAAAACCATAGGAGGACACCAGCTGTAAAGTAGTTTTACACAATTCACTCTACCTAGATGGCTTTTGATTTAACTAGGGAAAGCGAATAGTTAATTTATTCACCTAATGAGGAAGCCATTAATTTAGTGAAAACACATTTTTGACATGTGGTATGCAAACTGACAAAGTTGTATTATCAAGCCAGATAAGAAAAGGAAAAGCATGTGCAGAAGGACTTTGGACTTTTTAGTATGATAAAAATGATTTGGAGTTTGGATTCTTGAATAGGACAAATGACTACCCCTAGAGGGGTAGTTCAATTAGCATATAGTGTTTATATACACACATACACACACACACACACACAGTCATATATCGTGTGTATGTATAGCATATATGTTTACATATATACAAACATATATAGTGTGTATGTATAATGCATATGTTTACATATATACACCCACATAAAATTGTAAAATTGGATTAGGAGGAAGCAAAGAAAATTATTAGAGTTCACAATTTCTCTTTTAGAAAACATCTAATTGGCTTATTATATACTCCTTAAACTTAGAGCTTCTATCTAGGTGTTCAAAATTTCATTCTCCAAATTCGGCATGAGAATTTAAATTTGATTGGGACGCCTGGGTGGCTCAGTTGGTTAAGCGGCTGCCTTCGGCTCAGGTCATGATTCCAGCATCCTGGGATCGAGTCCTGCATCGGGCTCCTTGCTCGGTGGGGAGCCTGCTTCTCCCTCTGCCTCTGCCTGCCTCGCTGTCTGCCTGTGCTTGCTCTCTCTCTCTCTCTAACAAATAAATAAAATCTTTAAAAAAAAAAGAATTTAAATTTGATTAGCAAAGTTTCATTGTTATAAAAAATATAATCTTTGTTCCAATGTGAGCTACGGTTAGTACTTTATTTCTATGGGAAACTCTCCAACTTTCAGCTTCCCATTCTTACCTTACCAATATCAAGGCACTTTTGCCCTCACTGTCAGAACCTGTTTGTGGTTCTCAATGATTGGTGTCACTGTTGGGGTACTCCAGGACAACTCTGACACTGGAGTTAGGAGTGCAGAATTTTATTGGAGACTAATACCTGTGGGAGGAAGAATGGAAGGAGGAGTATGGAAGAGCTATCAGATTACAGTGCCAACCTGATAGCCCAACGAGGAATCTAGAGCAAAGATGGCCAATTAGAGGAGTCTTCTGTGTGTAGAAATAGTGAGGCCCTTATATCATGACTTGTTCATTGGCTGAGGGCCACCCCAAGAGGAGTGTGCTGTCATTTACTGTTGTTTTGCTCAATCATTGGCTAAGAGCTGCTCTGAAATTAGTATAATCAGGGTTAGAGATTGAGGTGGATACTAGAGAAGTTAACAGCTGGAGGCTGTCAGCTAACCACACTCTTCATTGCTGGGCAGTGCGTCCTTTCTTGAAGAAGGTTCCAAGTGCCTTTCTGTCCGTAGTGCATACTTTGCATTGCATTGATCCACTTATCCATATACATGTGGGAAGCAGCTTTTCCAGGGCTCTGGGAGGCCTTACTTCCTGAGGGTCAAGTTAGAAGGAGAGGTTAGTGCTCTATTGCATGGTATAGTGAGGCCGTGTGGGCAGGGAAGGCAATCCTATATTAGTAACAGGTAATTAATTATTCCAGTGAGCATGGATGACTGTTTTAGAACAGAAGGGATCAAATGTAATTGATTTGTTACCAAGTGACAGGACTCTTCTAGGAACAGTGCCATACCAGGGGTTCACATTGGTTTCTGTTCCTAGGAAGTTGGATGTTCTGAAGTGTCAGTAGCTAGATCAGTCTTGATAAGAGGGAGTCGCTGTCATTAGGCACATTCATAGCCTTCATCTTTGCCACTGAACAGCTGGTTCATGTGTTCATTGTGTCAGTACTGGGTGGTTGCAGATAAAGGCTGGCTAATGTTGAATGGTCAAGGTTTTGTCTACCTGAATATTTAATGCCTTTTCTGTGATGGATAGTTTCTGGTTGGCATTAATGGGTGATACAAAGATCTTTTTCCTTCTGTGCCCATTTTCCACGTGCTTATCCATATCCCCTGCTTCAGACTTTCTTCTCATTTTTCCATCTTTTTCTTTCTAGGTTCCTGACTACCTGCTGCCTTTACATCTGTGTATATTCTAAACATATGCTGTCTAATAAGGTAGCCACTAGTCACATATCATTGCTGAGCTCTTGAAATGTGACTGTCCAAGTTGAGCTGTAGTGTAAATATAGTAAATATAGATATAGAAAAATTAATACAAAAATGTAAAAGTTCAAATTATTTAAAAATATATGTTAAATGCTAACATTTTCAATATATTGGGTTAAAGAAATATTTTTTAGGGGTGTCTGGGTGGCTCAGTGGGTTAAGCCTCTGCCTTCGGCTCAGGTCATGATCTTGAGGTCCTGGGATTGAGCCCCACGTCGGGCTCTCTGCTCAGCAGGGAGACTGCTTCCCCCCTGTCTCTCTGCCTGCCTCTTTGCCTACTTGTGATCTCTCTCTCTGTCAAATAAATAAGTAAAATCTTAAAAAAATTTTTTAAAAACATGGCTACTAGAAAATTTAAAAATAAATAAGTGGCTTCCATTTCTAGCTCGCATTATTTTTAAAAAAATTTTTTTTATTTGTTTAATTTCTTTTCAGTATAACAGAATTCATTGTTTATGCACCACACCCAGTGCTCCATGCAATACATGCCCTCCATAAAACCCACCACCTGGCTCCCCCCAGCCTCCCACCCCCTGCCCCTTCAAAACCCTCAGAATGTTTTTCAGATTCCATAGTCTCTCATGGTTCAACTCCTCTTCCAATTTCCCTCAACTCCCTTCTCGCATTATTTTTTTATTGGATAATACCATTCTACCCATGTAAGTAGACAACCAGGTTCACCATCCAAAACTCTACCAATTAGGAGGATTTTTCCGTTGCCACTGTCTTTCAGTACTGCTCCTGAGTGGGGTTGTGAGGCAGTTCTAACAATTTTTGGTTTTCACTTATCAGGCATATCAACATACAATCCAGTTTGGTCTTCTTCATGCTCATTTAGGTGATTATATAGTAGTCCTCGTTGTTCATCGTTGTGAACTCAGACAGAGGCATTGGTGCAACTGTGATGGGTGATGGGGGAGTCTGGACTGCCTGCTCCTGCAGCTTGCTTGTGCCCTGTTGGCCTGCTCATACTTTCCCCGGAGGTACCATTCCCATGTTCTAACAGATTATGCTAGGCCCGCCTGACTTTATCACTGGGTGGGTCCAGCAGGACAGTTCCAGATGCATGGTCACTTGGTGTCCATATGTTCTAGCATTCCATCATTACCAGGGCCCAATAGCATGCCAGAGGCTGTTTTTCTACTAGCGTGTAACTCTCTACTGCAGATGTGATGGCCTTGCTCCAAAACCCTAGGAGCTTGCTTTGTGATTCTCTCACTAGGGCTTGCCATAAAATCCACACTGATTTTTTTTTTTTACCCCCACCACTCATGTCTCCAGCACCATAGGGTCTGTTGGATAGTATTGATCCAAGTATTGGCTGCTTTCATCGCAGTCTGGACTTTCTGCAAAGCTCTTTCCTCCTACAGGCCGTACTCAAAGCCAGGGGCCTTCCACAACACCCGTATATCAGCTGGAGCAGTATTTCTAAGTGTAGGATGTTTTGCCTCCAGAACAGAGGCCTTTGAGACCTTGTGCTGCTTGTATGATAGGAAGTGCATGATGAAACAGTTTTGTCCTTTACTTTGGAAGGGATGCCACAGCACCTCCGACCAGTGGTCCCCTAAAACGTTATTGAAATGACAGAGGCCTAAATCTACAGCTTATCCCTATGATACTCACTTTACAAGTACAGCTTATATTGTACATCTTTCAGGGTCCATGTTTTAGCATTTAGTTTTAAAAATAACAATGAAGAAAAATATTTATTCCTTAAATCAAAAGTTAACATTCTCTACTGACTGAGAATCATGATTTAGTATCTGGTCTGTAATACCAGTGCTTTAAAATCCGAAAATATTGGTGAATATTGAGGGTATTGTATTACCTAGTCAATAAATTTTTTCTTTTATTAGTGGGCATGCCTTTGATACTGAGAGGTATCAGAAAAAGAAATTTTTTTCTAGATATGTTTTAAATCAGGTGAGACTAGATTTGCCATATATTTCAAAATAAACCTTTAACTATTCTTTTGCTTTTGATAAAATCTGTTATCACCTTATTTTCTGAAGACTCATCCCATGAATTATTAAATGTACTTAGTAATAAATATGGTAAAGCTTTCAGCTGTCCAAGATAATTTTGTTATTTAATTTAATTTAAATTTTTTTTTTTTTTTTTACATAACCCATTTTTAGTCTTTGCCAGGAACAAAGTTTTGGAAAATAGCAGAAAGAAAATATCAGTTTTCCTGAAACCCACCCTAGCCCTAAGCATATACATACATAAAAGTATCGCAGTTTATGAAAACAGAAAATTCAATCAGTTTGCTTCTGTTGGATCTCATCAAAACACTTTCCCCGTTGAAGCATTTGAATAGAGAAGACACTAATTTTCATTTAAAATGTATTTGTATGTACTTTGCCTACAACTCACTGCAAAGGCAAAATTTAAACCAGATGTTAATGAATAGGAATATAGATCACAGGGAGGATATTGCTCAAACCAAAATTTGGTGGCCATTCTTACTTCTTCTGTTTGTTAAATAGATCTTATGACTCCAGATGTGTTGTAATTGCTTAATATATTTTCTCAGATGCAATGATCCAAGGGAAAAGTAATATATATGTTTTGAGACCTAAGTGACAGTGCTGGACCTGTATTCCTCATTGTTTCAGAGTTGCATTGATTATGTTTTGCGGGGAAATCCTAATTTTTTTTTTTCAGAGTAAGAACTTTAGAATTATATATTTTTAGTTAGTAACTTGGTTAGTTTCTGTTCATAGGACTTTGAACAAGGTACCTAAATTCTCTGAGACTCAGTTTATTAATGTAGAATTGTGAAAATTCTACCTACTTGACACAATTAAATGTAGGAAAAGATTTGAAATCTGGCACAATGTCTGGGACTTTGTATCAACTCAATAAAGTTTATCTCTTCTTCCATTTAAGCAAAACAAAAAGCTATTGGCAAAATAAATCATGTTTAGACTCACTAGCAAGTGTTTTTTTCACATTAAAACTTCTATAATTTTAAAAATTACATCTTAATTTTGATATTATCATGTATATGTGTGTGTATGTGTGTATTCTGATTTTATAGTAGCATAATGTATTACTTTTTTTCTAGAGGGTAGGGCAGGTACATGAACAAGGAAATCATATGAATGTATACATTCTATAAATGATTATAAAGGAAGAGTTTTGAAAATGTTTGAGCAATTGAGGCATCCCTGGAATCTGTGTTACGATGGAGACTTTCCTTCATTTCTTCAACAGGTATTAATTGAATACCTATGGTGTAAAAAGTCGAAGAGTCAGTGGTGAAACATGGAATTTACTTGTACCATTAATGACAGATGCATGGTGCTTTGAGAGAGTGTAATGGAAGGTTTTGACCTAGTTAGGAAGGTGAGGAAGGTAAGGAGGTGATGATTGGGTTGATAAATGAAAGCTCCCTAGGGGTTTTACTTTTCTTTTCTTCTTCTTCTT